>JANAVB010043792.1:7500-93981 GCA_029216955.1 Iris pallida | reverse complement strand
TTTAAAGTACCATCACTATGATACTTTCTCCTGAACACCCACTTACATCCAATAGGTCTTGACCCTTTGGGCAGATCGACAATTTCCCAAGTGTGGTTAGATATTATCGAATCCATCTCATCTTAGATAGCATCTTTCAAAAGATGAGTCCCGCGAAGCTATTGCTTCCTTAAGGGTTTTAGGATCATCTTCCACCTGAAGATGATAGGAATCTTCGAATTAATTTCTCTCATTTCCTTCTACTAAGTAAAAAGAAATTAGTTGAGAATCTATTTCGTCAGATCCTAGATCCTTAGCCTTTCGAACTCTCTTGCTGATCCGAAGTTCGAGTTGTTTTTCACTAACCGTGAAGAGCTCTCCTCACGACTCTTCATTAGCAGGAATCTCAGATCCTTATTCTTAGTAAAAGGTTCTCGAAAAATTATACATCTCTGGATTCGACAATATTGTTAGACTCTAAGTTTTAAAAGTCTATATGCCTTACTATTGGAAGCATAACCTACAAAAGCACTTTTGATTCCACGAGGACCTAATTGGTCCTTTTAGGATCCATGTTTTTGTAATAAGCTATGCACCCCCACACTCTAAAATAACTGATATTAGGCTTACGGCCTTTCCATATCTCTATGGTGAAATACCAGTTTTTTTTTCAAAGAAATTCGGTTCATTATATGACATGCAGTAAGTAAGCTTCTCCCCACAAACTAAATGACAATTTAGAATGCATTAGCATTGCATTTATCATTTCTTGATATGTTCTATTTTTTCTTTCGGCTAGTCCGTTCTGTTGTGTGTCCGTGTGCAGAACATTCGTGAATATGTCGTTCTCTTCACAGAAGGTATTAAATTCAAAAGAAAAATATTCCCACCCCTATCACTTCTAAGTATTTTAATGTTTCTACCAAATTGATTTTCAACCTCTGATTTGTATATTTTAAAAACATTAAAGCTTCACTTTATGCTTTAATAAATATATATATGTAAATCTAAGCAACCATCATGAATGTAATAAAGTATTTTATTACCTCCTCGAGATAATGTGCCATTAAATTCACATAACAGAGTGAACTAAATCTAGTAGTTGGTATTACGCTCTACACTTGAAAAGGTTTTTTTTAATCATTTATTTTTTTGCACAAATTTCACACTTATCTAAGTCTTTAGAATTGTATGAAATTATCCAGATTTAATTAACCTTTTCATAGTGCTAATACCTATATGCTAATCTACTCTGCCATAAAGTAGATGACTCAAATGTAAGCAGAAGTATAAACTTTATTGATATTATTTTCAATGATACAAAGTTTGATCATACCCTCATCGGTATATCCCTTTCCAACAACCACCATTACGGGTCAAATTATTTGCCCACTTAAAGACAGATTTTATTCCTGGTTTACCCAACAACACTCCACTGACAAGGTTCCTACTCATATCCGGGTGAAGTACATTAGTCAGAGTTTTTCTTTCCGGAAGTGAATTGGATTTGCACATCACCTGTTCCCTCCCACGACCGTTGAGTGTCCTTCATTTTCCATCTGAACTTCTTATCCATCATTGACTTCAGAGTAGGTCTTGAAAGCTTCTTTGTCGTATGAAACATGAACGGTAGCACAAGTATCGTACCACATCCTGGAGCCTTCCCTTTGACCGTCATGAGTTTGCTCACCGTAGCAATTATGTCATCTGTCTCAGTGAGATTTCCTCGCTATTTGGGTCTTTCGAACCCGACAGTCTCTGGCATAATGTCTTGTTTTGCTACATACAAAACAGTCGTCTTGGGTCCTTTGGCGATGCTGGAGTTCTTGAACTTTGTTGGTTCTTCTTAGGACCGAGAAAGTTCTTCTTTCCTGCAGGCCTCTTGCCTTTCGCGCTCACCGCGTTAGCTTAGAAACTCCGTTGTTCTCGGATTTCTGTCTTTCCTTTGATTCCTCTTCGATTCGAAGGTGTTTTTGAATCTGTTCCAGTGAAAAATTCTCAGAGCTGTGAAGTAGTTTTCTTTCGATAACTATTCCAAGATGCTGGCAATTTAGTAATTATAGCACCAACTTGGAATGGTTCCAGAAGTTCTATCTTCACTGCCCTAAGTTTATTGACTAGAACTTGTAGTTCGTGTACTTGGGCGAGTATAGGCTTTGTATCAATCATTTTGAAATCAAAATACTTTGATATAAGAAATTTCTTTGTACCTTCTTCTTCTGCTCAGAATTTGAATTCCAGAGCCTTCCAGATGTCAATTGCCGAAGGATTTTCTGTGTAGAGATCGTACAGTCTGTCCGACAGGGTGTTCAGAATGTGACCACGGCACAGCAGTTCATCCTCCTTGTGCTTTTTGTGTTCAGCCTTGACTGCATCAGAATCTGCTGGACTGGATTCTGGAACAGGTGGCAGATCTGGATCGAGGACGTAGTAGATCTTTAGCGCCGTCAGGAGGAAGATCATCTTGTCCTGCCAGCGTGTGAAGTTCGTCCCGTCGAAGCGATTGTTTGCCATGAAATATAAAAGAACAAACTTATCGGAGGACCGGACTTTTACTTCACGTTACAAACTCGCTTGTACAAAGAAAGCCTAGGGACGAAAACCTAGGTACAGCAATCTAAGTACAATTGTTTATTTTGATTCGGGGGGGTGACGATATAGGCTCGAAAAGCGACGGCAGCTCTGCCTTACTCCTTGGACGATCGGATGCAGCCTTGGCTCAAGAAGATTACTTGGCGTTGGAAGAAAGCTCTTTCTTGCTCTCCTCGTATTGCTCTTCTGGCTTCTCTCTCTCTGGATTGATCTCTGTGGATTTTCTCTCGATTATTGGGAGGAGTGTCTATGTATGTGCGTATCTCTCTCTTGTTCAGTCTGTATATCACAAGGGAATGGCACCTTGCTATTTAAATAGTGGGGACATCATTAGGGTTTGTAATGATTGTCTCTTGGAGATGACGGCGGCCTGTGGATTGGTCAATCTAGGCCATTCGTTTTGATTGTGACGAATCTGGACCATTGAGTGTAGATTACACCAAATCTCGTCAGCAATTAATGCTGATTGGAATAAATCTTCCTCATAATGATCTTCTGATGTCTGTGAATAAATTTGATTTATTTTCCTGCCACGTGTCCCAGATTATAGGGATTTGAACCGATCTTTGACTGCAATAAATCTGAGAATTGATCGGCTTAGGACACGTGTCCTAGGAACTACTGGGGGATCTGAACCGCATGACGATTGAGCCGCATATACTTTTGAGCCGTATATGGTTTTGGGCCACGTGTCAGGGCTGCCTGGGTAGTGGCCCTCCCTCGAACCTCTGGACCGCATGGAGGTGATCATTACGAGCCGCATAGGGAAACAGCCGCATGGAAATGGTCCGCTTGAGCCGCATGGGAAGGCCTCCGTTTTGAGCTGCATGAGACTATTTCGGCCTGAGCCGCATAGGACGGCTTCATTCTGAACTGCATGAGAAGTCTTTGCTCGAGCCGCATGAGGCTGTCTCGGCCTGAGCCGCATAGGACGGCTTCATTCTGAACCGCATGAGAAGTCTTTGCTCGAGCCGTATACGAACGCCCACGTGGCAAGGCCACGTGGCATTTTTATGGCTCTCGAGGGATTGTGTCAGAGATCTCTTTCTCTTCCCTAGGGGTATGTTATTATGACAGGGTCATAATTGCTCTCTTTGTCAGGGCTGTCACTCTTTTCAGAGTTGTCACCCGTCAAAGTAATTAATGCGACATAGGTCGGAGGGGAACACTGTTATACCACGTGTCTTCTGAGCCGCATGGGATGTCTGGGGCCGTATAGCCCCTTATGCCGCATGACCGCGCCGCATGGGCTTTCTGAGCCGCATGGGTTTCCTAGCCGTATGGGTCATTTTCTTTAATTTTTCCATGCTTCTGCAATACCCCCTTCAAAGTTTTTAATTTGCAAATTGAAATACTTTGAATAAAAGCATGGCTGTATATCCTTTTTGGCCGCACATGAAACCCTGACCGCATAGAGATCTTGGCCGCATAGATTGTTCAACCACATAGGTGGTTCAGCCGCAGGGGACTGTTCAGCCGCATAGCTTCTCGCCACGTGTGCGGGTCTTTAATTGCCTCAATTCCAATCTCATTTCAGCGCCGTTTTGTAGAGGAGGAATCCCAAGGGTCAGCTCATTAAATCTTTCGAATTTTACGCCCTGGGTGAATCTTGGAGACGAAACCCGAGGGGTCGGTTTCGCTTTTTTGAGACGGTTATTGGCCCACGTGTCCTCCTTCTCCCGTCCTCCTATAAATATGAGGAGTTTGAAGAGAGAAAGGGCTTCTTTACTTTCTTTTTTTTCTCAAATCTTCCCTATCTCGATTGCACTTCTCCTCTTCGATAACTAATGGCTCCCAAGAAGTGGCAGCAAAGGGCAAGAAGGCAGCCTCTACTTCCGCCTCGACAGCGGCTGCTCCTCCGCCGGTCGTCGTACCTGATGTTCATCCTGACGTTCACCCCCCCCCCTTACTGGTAAGGACAATGTATGAGTTAAAGAACCCTAACTGCCATGGCTACGTCGTATACTTTATGTACGAGTCTTTGCAAGTCGCATGTTCGCCCTACGGCTGAGCTACGAGCCGCATAAGAAAACCACCGTGTCTGCATATGCGCTTCATCGGCGAAGCCGCATAGGCGACGCTAAACCGCATAGACTTTTATTGCACGGAGCCGCATAAGTGTTCTTCTGATCTTGAGCCGCATAAGGCTTTTTGGAGCCGCATAAGGCTTCGGAGCCGTATAAGGCTTCATGGAGCCGCATGGATGTTTTCCTGAGCCGCATGAGGCTTGGAAGCACCCGATCAGCTCTCTTTATCCATCCGTTTAACTTATCTTTCTCTGTCTTTTCTTCAGTGAATCTGCCGGTTAACGCTGCTGGAGAACTCTTGGTGGGTAGCGCCAAAGCTGCTCTCGCCTATAGGTACGACCATATTGTTCAGCATATGACGGACCAGTTTCCGAGCGACGAGCCTCTGGCTAGACTGAATGCCATCAAGTACCAGTCTTTCCATTTTCTTAACGCTATGATGAACTCCGAGAAATTCGAAGGAAAATATTTGAAGCCTGCTTTCTTCTTTGGAGATGCCTTGACCGTGGAGAACAGTCATGTTCTGGAGGTGTCGGAGAATTGGAGTTTTGTCTCTAACGGGATGACGATCTGCATCCTCCAGATGGAGCGACACTTCCCATTATCTTGGTTCAATATGCTCCCATTGGACCGAAAGATGGAGGGGACTTTAACCCCTACCAGAAGTGGGATGTTTATGGGAAACATCCATTATAATAACAATCTGAAGTCCGTGACTGCCGGCAAGGTGCATACTAGCTGTTCTGTGACGGGATTGGTCCCAGGTTCTTTCTTGAATGTGGCGGGCCCTAACTTCACATTTTCTACCCGCCGATACTTTTATAAATCAACTTGCTCGGAAGGGCTCCTATCCCGTTGGCCGGTTGATGTTCCCTGGTTGGGTACACCCTATACCCTCGTGGGCCAATTTGTCTACGTGGATCTTGCAGAAGTATGAGGCCTTTTTGTGTGAGATTGGCCTTTACCACACTATCCGAGGCACCAGTCATGGCTTGTCCATAAACAAGAAGCTGTTCATGTCTCTACTGGAGATGTATAATTGTCGTACGGGAACCTTTTACACACCTGTAGGGGAAATGGGACTCGCGCTTCATGAAATACACGCGGTCTCCAAGCTTCCTTGGGGGATGAAGCTTTTGAAGCGTATACTCCCACTAATGAGGAACTCGAAGATTTGGAACGACGGTATCCTGGCTTCGTGGCTCTTTACCAAGAGATACTGTGCCATTATAGCACATGTCATCAGATAACCTGAAAGGATAGTAACTCGGAAGGGAATGCTCCCCACACCAAGGACTGGGTGCACTATCTCTTCCCGACAGATGCCTCAGATCAAGTTACCTCTCGTCGCCCTCGATCTCGGAAAGCGGTTAAGGACTTGGTGTCGTCGGCTAAGAGAGTGGCCACTACTAATGACAGATTCGGGAGTAAGACTGACCCTTTTGGTTACTTTTACCAAGATACCCAAGAGCTGTCCGAGAAGGCGCTTCTGGCGGGATTTTTGATGATCTGGCTACGAAATTGTGTAGTCTCGGGAGGAGCCGGTTCTATTGAGAGAATTAGTCATAACTTCATCCTTCCGGCTGTGAAGTTAGTTTTGCGAATCAGGCTAGCTCTCCTCCCGGCCATGGTGTGCAGCATACACCGTGGCCTTCGTACCTTCATATCCAAAATTATTGCTCGCGATGTGACCAAGTATTTTGAACGAACTGAGTTGCCCTACCACTATTTGATGGGGTGGCTGCTGATACATTATCCGTCTTTGATGAGACCGGGCTCTGAAGACGGTGTGACTGATGATGACGCATTTATCTTCCGCTATCGTAACGAGCCTTGGAAATGTGAGACCATGTGGGCTTGCCGGATGGCATTGGCGAGGGCAGATAAGTATCATATTTTCGTATCCGTCCCTCGCTTTACCGCCAGGGACATAGAGGCTGTACATCTTGACGGTATTGCGCCCCCTCAGCTTCTGGATGGCCAGATGCTCCTATGGCTGCGTAACATCCGCCCCGCACATCTGGTGTATCGTAACCGCAATACTGTCTTTCTGGAGCCTTATCTGCCTAGCAGGTTTGCCCGACAGTTTGGATACAGCCATCTTTGTCTAGACAGCCCCAGCTCTTGTCTGGGTTATGAAGGTAGCCTTCTTGATGGTATCAGGGCATGGCAATATTATGATTCATTCCATACTCGTACCATTTTCTCGGTCCCTGCAATTAAGGAGTCAGTGGAGATCTTGTATATGGCGGCTTTGTATCATGTCATGGCGAACAAACTCCCGGTCGGTTTTAACCCAGGTACCAGTTTTATTGTTGGTAACGGTTTGGAGGAAGGCTCTCAAGGGGCCAAGAAAAGAAAGACTAGAGTCGAAGCGCCAGATTTGGATTCCGCTGCTGGGGGTGATGAAGGCAACGAGCATGATGGAGATGACTCTATCCTTCCAGTGGCAGACGCAGAGGTGGATCAGCCGCCTATTTTGTCAGATGAGATGTTGGGGGATCAGTCACTCATTGCGCCTGGTCCTACTCCGAAACGTAGCAGGCAAGTTTCTCTCCTCTTGGCGGTTTTTTCGATCCCGGAAGCTGGTTGCGACTAGGCACCGCCCGCTAGCCATAAAAGAAAGTGGAAAAGCCAACCCTGCATCTGAGGTAACAAAATCGCTCTCGGTTCTTTCTTCTTCTTCTTTCCTTCTAGCTTCAATTCTAATCGTCTTCGTTCCCTCTTTTAGGTGTCAGAGAGAAGAAGAGTTTCAAGATGCCGAGGTGGTGATCCAGGATGACGGGGACTTCCGTGAGCCTGTTCCTCTTCAAGATGACGCAGATCAATCTGTATCCCCCTTCGTGGTGGCGGGGACAGAGGACGTGGCTGAGTTTCATTCGGGGATCGCGGGTGAGGGGACCATGCCTGTCGTGGATGAGCTGCAGCCTTCATGCCCCTCCCCTGGTATATTAGCCGAATCTTAACCTGTGAGGGAGCCTATCTGCTCTATCATCACATCCTTCGGGTTACGTCGATTGATTGTTATTCTGGGCCTACAGGTCCTGCCTCTCCAGTGTCGGGATGGACATTGTTGAGACAAACCCAACCGAAGGGGCAATGGTGGAGAGGGGTGTACCCCCTCACTGTCCGAATCGTCTTGATGGGCCTTCTGGGGGCTCGAGTTCAGCGGGCCAGTTACCGGGGCAGTCGGGGTAGGGAACGATGGTCCCTGCGTCATCCTCTGCTCCGGTGGCTCCGAGAATCGACCTTTCTGCCCTACCGAGTATCCAAGCTCTCCGGGCAGCGGAAGACGAGTTGGCCGCCATTCATGCATCGTTCTACTCGGACTCCGTTCCCCCGGTGGCAAGCTCTAGCATTACTTCTCCGACGTTGTCGTCCCTCGCTTTTCCTGACGCCATCCTCTGCTGAAGTTCTGGACGACGCGTTACAGGACATGGTTGCCAGTTTTCATCATCGTCCTTTGAAGAGGGGAATCGAGGCTGCTGTAGAAAGAGGGACCTCCTTCACCTTGGCCCGACAATGTGCTCAGGGTCAAATTAATATCCTTAGGAATCTTCCTGGTGATGCAGGGATGGCTTCGCTTCTGGAGACAAAATTGTTAGAGGCTGATCAGCTGGTGGCCGAGCTCCAAGTATTGTGGCAGGCTGATCTGTCTATTGTTATAAACGAGGAGCGAGGTTCCCTTATCGCTGTTATAGAGAGGACCAGGACTGCTCGGGATAAGACCAGATTGGCCATACTGAAGGATCTCAGCGATTTATCTGATCGGTATGATCAACTGAGTTATGCGAATGAAACGTCACGGCTCGGGAGGAATCTGTCTCTCGTGAGATTACTGAGATGCGGGAGCAGATCCTTGCGCTTCAGAAGAAGTTGAATTTCTTGGAGTCTGAACTTGAGGCTGCCCGAAATAAGAGGGGGCTAATTGTTCAGGAGGCTGACGGGATTAATCAGGCTTTGACTGACTTGGAGACTGCCCTGAAGAAATTGGAAGATGACTACCAGGCGCTCTTGGGCTTGGATGATGGGGAACGGTTATTCCAGGAGGCCGAGGTTGGGCTCGACGACGGATTGAGCGGGGGACCACCTCAGTGAGAAATCGGCTTCTGGAATTGTGTAATGCTGAGCTGTAGTCGGCATTTTCTTTTTGTTTTGTTTGTTTTCTTTCTTTCTGAAAGGGACGTGATCCCGAAATATGTTATACTTTTTCCTTCCTTCAAATAAAGAGTATTTTCCCTTCTATCCTTCATTCGCGTTTGTTTGTTGTACATGTGATATTGTGGTGATGTTCTCCCCCGCATAGGGGATATATTTGTGGACCTGTTACCCATGGCATACCTTGGTTTTAGGTACAGATAACAAGTTTTGGTCAGGATACCTGAAGCAGCCATTGCAAAGTGGTCATGGGTGCTCTTGGTATTGGAAAAAGGAATGTCGTAGAGCAGCTGGGCTCCTGGGGCATGATGAGATGGTAGGTTTGTGCTAAGAAACTTAGCTGAGGATATTTGTGGGCCTATTATCCTTGGCGTACCCTGGTTTAGGATACGGATAATAAAATGAAGGAAAACCGATACTTGCTCAGAGGTAATGAGGACATGGCAAGTAGGAAAGTTTTTTAAACGTAGAGTCTTCCTACTCAGAGTTAATGAGGACATGGCAGGAGTGAACTCGACGAAGGATATTGGTGGTCAACAGAGGACATTTGTGGTCAACAGAGGACATTTGTGGTCAACAGAGGACATTTGTGGACCTATTACCCTTGGCGTACTCCGGTTGTGGGTACAGATAATAGATCGAAAGGGGATCATCATACTTACTCAGAGGTAATGAGGACATGGCAAGTATGAAGGTTTCTTCGACGGAGCCTTCCTATTCAGAGGTAATGAGGAGATGACAGGAGTGGGCTCAATAAGGAGGGCACATAGAACGACTCAGAGGTAATGAGGACATGGAAGTTCTATGTAAGGGGTGATTTGTTTTTGGCGGAAGTGGAACGACTCAGAGGTAATGAGGACATGGCCGTTTTGGAAATTTGGATCGATTACCCTTTTTGTGCACTGGGAGTGCGGGTATTAGATCATGAGGGGATCTCCTCCAAGAAGAAAGTTCAGAGGTATGATCATACATGACTTGCTACCTAAAGAGTGACCGAGATGTGAGTTCAGAGGTACCAGCGGGTACATGACTCGAGAATCTGGAGAATGGTGAACGTGAATTCAGCGGTACCGGCGGGTACATGACTCAAAAATCTAGAAAACTATGAGGGTGAGTTCAGTGGTACCAGCGGGTACATGACTCGATAATCTGAAAAACTATGAGGGTGAGTTCAGTGGTACCAGCGGGTACATGACTCGAAAATCTGGAATGTTGTGATGGTGAGTTCAGAGGTACCAGCGGGTACGTGACTCGAATCTGGAGAGAATGTTGTTTAGACATAATATTTCTTCAGAACTTGTCGTTGACGGGCAACATGAGCAAGTCTTCGTTTTGCTTAGTGAGGCGGTAAGCACCGTTGGAGAACACGGCCTCGATGACAAATGACCTTCCCATTTTGGCTGGAACTTGCGACGGTCTTGTGAGTCATGACCATTGGCCTCCGGACTGCCAGAACAAGATCGCCCACTTGGAATGTTCTGATTTTGACCTTCTTGTTGAAGGCTCCTGAGATGCGTGCTTGTATAGCTCGATCCTTTGCTGAGCTAGAAGGCGCTTTTCATCTAAGGCCTCCAACTCTTGTAATCGACGTCGTAGTTGTCATCCGTCGTCAATTGATAAGTGAGGGCGACGCGGAGTGAGGGTATTTGAGTCTCTAATGGGAGAACTGCCTCACTCCCGTATACTAGAGAGAATGGTGTTTCCCGGTAGCTGTTCGGACTGTAGTACGGTACGTCCATAAACACTCACCGAGCTTCTCGTTCCAGTCGTATTGTTGGAGGAGACAAACTTCTTGAGGAGTTTGATGATTGTTTTGTTGAATGCCTCTGCCAACCCATTCGCCACGGGTTGTACGGTGTCGAAGCGACATTCTGAATACGGTGCTTATCGCAAAACCGATAGAAAGCGTGCTTGCAAACTGCGGACCATTATCATGGATGATCCTTCGGGGCAGTCCAAAGCGGTAGATGACGTGATGCTTAAGGAAGCTGATCACGTTTGAAGTCTTGACTTCTGCGAGTGGGACAGCTTCCGCCATTTGGAGAAGTAATCAGTGATCGCAAGTATGAAGCGATGTCCTCGGAAGGAAGGTGGGGTGATTGGACCAATGATATCCATTCCATGCTTCGAATGGCCAGGACGCCACTGTCGGATGTAGAAATTCGGATGGTTGGTGAATGAAGTCCGCGTGGACTTGGCAGACTTTGTATTTTCGAGCATAATCTATCGCATCTGCCACCATCGTGGGCCAATAGTAGCCTATTCGTCGAAGACGGTCTTGCAATTTAGACCGGCTGGTGGGCCCCGTAGACACCATCATGAGCTTTCGTACGCTTCTTTGGCTTCTGCGTTTGACAGACACCGAAGCAGTAATCCGTCGTAGGAGCGGCGATACAGCATTTTCGTCTCTGTATCGTAGAAGAATCTGAGAGAACGCGTCTGATGGAAGTGGCTTCCTTTGGGTTCTCGGGCAGGATGTCGTAGACGACGAAGTCGATGAATGGTTGTCTCTAGTCTGGGGCATCATCGATCGTCTGGGCGGAATAACTTGCCACAAATTGCACATTGTTCTTGGGACAGACCAGTTTGTGACCTATCGCATCCACTGATTGGCGATCAAATTCGGAACTGCTAGGGAAGCGGCAAGACCAGCTAGGGCATCAGCTTCGATATTTCGGAGTTGGGGACATGTTCGATGAAGAACCCCTCGAACGATGAGATGATGTCGATCGCTATTTGGTGATAAGGGATCATGTCTGTGGCGGACCTCGTATGATCCCCGGATCTGATTGACGATTAGTTGGGAATCGTCGTATGCTTCAAGGTATTCTACCCCCAGCTCTCTTGCAAGTTGGAGGCCAATGACCAGACGTTGTACTCGGCCACATTGTTAGAGCAGGGTTCTATGAGGGAATAAGCGCGGTTAATCACCAATCCGGAAGGGAAGACCAGCACTACCCACCCCGACGACTATATTGCCTTTAGGTCCGGTCCTCGAAGTACCGTCGAAGAACATTCGCCATATATTATCGTGAGAGGTTGCATGCGAGTCGGCGACTCATCTGGGATCTCTTTCTATTCTGGAGGACTCCGAGCCTGGGTGGGCTGCTAAGAAGTCTGCCAGGTCTTGACCTTTGACTATTTTTGTGGGACGAAGATCATATGATAAGGGGACAACAATATTGCCCATGTAGCGAGGCGAGAGCTGAGTGCCCCTGGTTTAGTCATGAGGACCCTGAGAGGGTTGACTCGTGAGATCACATGTATCATTTTCCGGTGACATAGTCGCATTTTCTGAATGGCGAATACCAGGGCAAGGCATTCCTTCTCCACAGCGGTGTATCGGTGCTCTGGCCCAATCATCATTCGGCTGAGGTAATATATGGCTTACTCATGGCCTGCGTCGTTGTTTTGTGCGAGCAGAGCCCCGAAGGAATGTTCTATTGCTCGTACATAGAGCAGAATGGTTTTCCAGAAAACGGGGCCACCAGGACTGGAGGGTTCAACAAATATTCTTTGATGCTGTCGAAGGCGCGCTGGCATTCTTCATCCATACGAATGAGACGCCTTTCTTCATGAGATGGATGAATGGTCGACATCGCCCGGAGAGGTTGGAAATGAACCTCCTGATGTAAGCTAGCCTCCCTTGAAGGCCTCTGAGTTCGCAGAGGTTTCTCGGGGGACCCATCTCCATGATTGCTTTCATCTTCTCAGGGTCTACATGGATACCCTGTGCAGTGATGATGAAGCCCAAGAACTTCCCGCTGGATGCGCCCAGAAAGGACTTCGTAGGGTTCATTTTCAAATTGTGCGCTCGCATTAGGTCGAATACCGTCCTTAGATCCTGCAGATGGTCTGCCTTGCGACTCTTAACGGCTATATCGTCAACATAGCACTCCACTGTCTTTCGTAAGTGGTCTCTGAAGATGATGCTCATGGCTCTTTGATAGGTGGCGCCGGCATTCTTCAAACCGAAAGGCATACTGTGTAGCAGTACGTGCCAATTGGTGTTCGGAATGATGTATGCTTTTCGTCGTCAGGAGACATTTTGATTTGGTTGTACCCCGAGAAGCCATCCATGAACGACATACGTTCGAAGCCGCAGGTATTGTCGATCATGATGTCTGTGATAGGAAGGGGGAATTCATCTTTGGGGCACCCTCGTTCAGATTGCGGAAGTCGATGCAGATTCGAATCTTCCCATTCTTCTAGGACGGGTACTATATTGGCGACCCAATCGGGATGTTGCTCTCACGAATGAAGCGCTGGCTATCAGTTTGTTGACTTCGGCTTCGATCGCGTCCATGATGCCTGGGCGGAAGCGTCGCTGTTGTTGCTTGATGGCTTTGCATCTGGCCGAATATTGAGTTTGTGAAGAGCAATGTCGGGATTTAACCCTGGCATGTCTTCATAGCTCCAGGCGAACACATCAATGTATTCTCTGACAAGTTCTAGCAGTGACTCCCGCTCTTCGTCTGCTAGGCTTTTACTGACGAAAATTGGTTTTGGAGAAGGTTCGCTGCCGAGGTCAACCTGTATGACTTCATCTTCAGTAGGAGGTTCTCTCAGTTCGAACCATTTTTCCTATGCATCCAATTGCTGGGCCCACGGCTCTAGCTCGAGGATCTCGGGATGTCTTCGTCTTCTTCGTAAGCGTCGACGAATGCCATGTTGACTGACAAGACTTGTCTGAGCACATCTCGATGCTGGTATCCGAGTCAGAAGTTGGTGACCCGGTTGAATGTGACTGCCAGTCGCATTCTTCATCTGAGCTCTCAGGGGTCGTAGGCATTACATACCCTAACCCGTATCGAGTTTTGCTATAGTAGTCCCGTGGTTTGCCCGCCGGGACTGGCGGCTTCAAAGGTAATCGTCGTCCAGTGCGTAGTTCAAACCTGGCGTCGTCTCCAGATCATACCCCTGTTTCTGTATGAGATATTTGATTGGGGGCTATAAAGATACAGAGGCAGTCTTCGGCATCTGACCCGAGGTCGTCTTCCTCTATGTGAAGGGATACGGGTCGTCCTTCCGGCCGAAGATGATTGGATGGTCCCCTCCCTCGATTATTCGGTAAGCATCTTCTACTGGAGTAAGCTGGATCGTGGTGTACACATTTGTCACCTGTGTGTAGGTGAGTGCCTATACCATGTTCCATAGCATACATTGTACATAGCTTATTGAGCTCGGTGTAGTTCAAAGATAACCCTTTATTGATGAAGTAAGGTATCTTTTCTAGGGATTACATCAGCGGAGGGAACATCAGTGTGGAGCCACATACTTGGCTAGCTCCGGTTCCTCTTCGGCTACCCCCTGTGTAAATGAAGACTGAGAGGACGCCCTAGACAGCTTGATTGTCAGAGGTTCAGCTGATGGAGCAGAGCGTGGAGTTGTTGGCAGACTAGCGACCCCCAGTTTGGCACTTGATGTGGAGCGAGGAGTGGCTGGTTCGCTAGAGGTGTCAGACCTTGCATCGGGGTGACGACCCTTCTTGGGAAGGCGTATCGTCAGTGGCCTATCGGAGGGATTGAGCTTCTCCGTTTGGGGTTGACCGACTCTCGGCAGTCTGATTGTTAGTGGCCCCGTTGTGGGTCTCGACACTTGGCCGGACCTTGGCAGCCGAATTATCATCTGCTCTCCTGCGCCGAGAGGCTGATCGCGTCCTTCCGCAGAGTGGCAGTAAGGGGTACGGACCTGCCCGATTTGTGAGCTTGGAGGTGGATCGTCAGAGGTTCTTCTGATCCTGTGGCTGTCTCGGTATGAGCTTGTACATTTCCTTCATCAAGCCTCTTCGACTTTTCATACAGGCAGGAGTCTGAGTAGTAGATTCGACCCCTTTGAAGGGATCGATATCAGCAAATTTGTCCTCACGAAGCCGTGTTTGTCGACATATTTGAAGCACTGGTGTAGCGTGGAAGGCACGATATAATCGTGTATCCATGGGCGCCCCAAGAGGATGTTGTAAGAAGTGTCTGCATCTATGACGTAGCAGGTGACTTCGGATTGGAGGTCGCCAATTTGACACTTCAGACGAATCTTTCCAATAGGGTAGCTCCTGCCCGAATTGAAACCGCTGATGGCGGTACTTGTAGGTGTCAGGCGATGCATTGGGATACGGAGATGATGTAGCAGACCCTTCGGGATGATTTATGGAAGAGCCAGGATCAATGTGCATCCGATCCACCTTTACGTCGCCGATGTATCCGTGTAGTATAGCGGGCGATCGTGTAGGTTGGTTTTGATGAGCATGTCCTGCGGAGTGAAGACGATGTTGGGCATTGCTCCCGTGCAGGCACTGTCTTGGAGATCCACGGGTGAGTCCTCCCCTGAGGTTGGATTGAGCCAGATAGGCATCGACATTTTGGAGTGCTTCGTCAATGCAATACGAACGTCCTTGGAGAGCCTTAGGAGTTCGTACAGTGACAACTTGGCCGGTGTGTTAGCCAATTGCGCTAAGATGTCAAAGTTGTAGGGCCTCTCTAGCCCTTGGGCTGCCTCTTTTCGAGGGATTTGTCGAAGCGAGTCTTCCTCGGCCTAGGCTTGTCGTCGTCGAAGGCTGAGCCGGTCCCGAGCATCAGTTGTAGTGGATTGATGATTTTCAGTGGATTGTCAACCACAGGTTGGGATTACGCTCCAGACCGCATGACGACGGCTGTAGCTTCCTCGATGTCTGCCAGATTGTGTGGCAGGTCCTGACTTTCTACTTTTCTTCTTGTAGGTGGAAGATGGTGTGGGCCGAGTCACTTCTGACACCAAGTCTGGATGGATCCACATGACCTCTCCTCGTGATGTGGTGAGGGGTACTAGACCCAGCCTGATCTCGGGGAGGTGGAAGATTGGTAATCTCCATTGTCGCAGAGGGATGGGGACCACCCCGTCTTGAGTTTTCGTCGGAGGGAAGCTGCCAATTATACGGACACCATATTGGCTGCCACGGTTACCTCTTCGAAATCGATGGCCAGAGCGTTCGAATCGATGAGGTTTTGGATGTACCGTTTCAGCTGGTAGCAATCGTGTGTAGCATGATGGACATAGCGATGATAATGGCAGTACTTTGGATTCTCCATCTCTGCCGACCGTGGTTCCCGTCTTGGTGGAGGAAGCTGAATTCTGTCCCCTTGTATGAGCATGTCCAAGATGGGCTTGACGTGACCGTCTTCGAAGGAGTAAGTGATTTGCGGCCATTGTTTGTCTGCTGCTTTGGCTCGGTTTTTGTGCTGTATCGGCCACCATAGCCTGCTTTCTTTGCTATCCCGATTGTTGGAGGGGCTACCCCCATTATCGTTGTTGGGACGCTTGCTTTTGTTTTCTCCTTCCGAGATGTGCAATCCCAGTTGGCGAGCCTTCTTCAGTCGTTCTTCGGCGCTTGTGGCACTGATGATGAACGTCTTCCAATCCTTGAATTGACTTTCGCCCATCCAGAGACTGATTGTCGGGAGGAGTCTCTTTTGGCAAATCTCGATTAAGGAGGAATCTGGGTTTCCAGAGGGTAGCTTCATGGCGGTCTGGCGAAACCGCTCGATATAATTCTTGTCAGCTTTCTCGCTCTCCTCGGACGACGTCCATGAGGGTGGACATGGTGACATCCTGCCCTACTTCGTAGAATCTCTCCAAGAACAGGCTCTTGAAACCACGAAGGAGTGGATGCAGTTGTCTGGCAGATTACGATACCAATCGAAAGCGACTCCTTCCAATTCCCCGACGAATAATCGGGTGAGAATAGCATCGTCATGGGGCAGATGGTCTATGGTGACCTCGAAGTAAGTGATGTACCGACTCGCTGAGGTCTTGCCATCATAGAGATTGATGTTGAACGGCTTATATCTTGGTGGGAAGGGAACATCCCTCCATGCAGCCGGGTATGGTTGCCGTATTCTGAGGTCTTGAGAGTTTTCTCGGGCGTGAAATAGGGCTCGGAGCTCCTGGACCTCTCTTCTTGCTTCCCTGGCATCATCTGCAGCGGTGGGAGCCATTATTTCGGGAGGATTGTTGCACGGGTTCGGTGCCGCTGAGTTCGAGTCCGCATTGATCGCGGGACCCGTGCTCGTTTGGCCAGGTGTTCCTCCTTGCAGAGTTGGAAGAGCCGTCTTGATTTCATCTACAGACTTGACCAAGGCCTGTAGTATGGCCTCCAAGTGTCGATGCGCTGGCGATCACTGGAACCACTTTGATTGCTGTCCGTCATGAACACCGTCCTTATATGATGAGAAACGGAAGGGACGGTGGAGGACGTATCCTCCGAGTCATACCCATGTACCGAGAAGTCATCGGATATGTGGGAATATTCTCTTTGGTTCGGACTGGAGGGAATAGTACCCCCGGCTTCAGAGCTCGCTTCATCTTGAGAGTCGTGGACGTCCTCGGGGACGTCGGCCTCGGCTGTATCTGATGGGAGAGTTGTCTCCCCTGGCTCGTCTTCTTGGAATATCGGATTGTTGTGGAGGCTCGGAGGGGTGCTACCCCCAGCCACAGCGACCCCCTACATTATGGACGACGAGCCTCCTACTGTAGCAGATTTCGTCTTAGAGCGAGTACCTTGGAAAACTCCGGTGGTGGGCACCCGCTTAGACGACAGTCTTTTAGTCGCAGTGGTTGAGGTCTTCGGGATGGAAACATTCGTCTTCTTCCTCCTTCCATCAGCGGGGACTTTCCGAGCAGAGTTGCAGGAGACGACGGGTAGTGCCTCGTCTTTGAAGATGGCTGTTGTAGTCTTTGAAAGACATATTGCCGGTCTTCTTGCATCGTTGTGCCATTGCAGCAGCAGTTGACAATGATTTGGGTGCAGTGACGTCTGTGGGAGGACTCTTTGCATCCTGATGCATCCTTTCTTTCTTTGCGTTTGTGGAGGATGGCCTTACGCAAGTCAGACGGGTCTGGACCGACCATGTTTGCTCCCGGGATTTTGGGAGACTTTTGTGAACCTCTCTGTCCATCTGCCGCCGGGGGCTGGACTCGAGTGGTTCTGTACAACTTCTCATCCGAGGCCCGCGTAATAATTAGCGGGACGCCCTGATAGTCAGAGGTTGGGGCAGCTGACTGGGCTTGGTGGGCCCGCGCTGCCCTAGACTTCTTCCTTTTAGCACTCGCGGGTGCGTAATAGGAAGAGTCCAAGTTGAATATCACAGAGTCTGGCTTATCATCCAGAGAATCATCAGGGTCAGGACCGCATGAGAGACGGTCGAAGACTGATTGAGAGAAGCGTGGAACAACCGCTACGCGGCTAGGATTGGGAACCGTACAGGCTGTCTGCATGCGGCTGTCTTTAGCTGTCGGATGGGTTATCCTGGTGTGACTAGGAGTCACGACCGTGCAGGCTGGCCGCATACGGTTGGCAATTGTGGCCGCATGGGTTTTCTGCAAGCGATTGGCTTCAGTAGCCGTATAAGCTTCGTCCATGCGGTTGGCAACTGTAGCCGCATAAGCTATGCGGCTGACAGATGTGGCCGCGTGAATTTTCTTCCTGCGGTTTGCGGATGTAACCGCATAGGCTTTCTCCATGCGGCTATAACCCTTATGCGGCTCGGATCGCATAGAGTTCCTCTTTGCCCTTGCAAGTCCAGCATCATAATGTTTTCTTCTGCCGGACTTGGGGACAACAGAGTCGTCTATGATCTGAAGTGGGGCCGCGGGAGAGTCTTTTCCACCGTCTTGAGCAACAGAGGGCATCTCTGCAAGAGCTTCAGTAGGAACGAAGGATCGGGATCTCCACTCCTTGTGGGCCTTCTTTGTGCGGGCTCGCTTTGGACCGGGCCAGCGCTCTTGTCGAAGAGCATTTCTTCGAACGCCTGTTGGTCGAACCGGGCGACCATCTTCTGTTGCGTGAAGCCAAGCTTGGCTGCATCCGATTGCGTCACCAACTCCTCAGCCATGGACAAGTTTGTCCCCAGCAGAGTCGCCATCGTGTTTGCCATGAAATATAAAAGAACAGAACAATTATCGGAGGACCGGACTTTTACTTCACGTTACAAACTCGCTTGTACAAAGAAAGCCTAGGGACGAAAATCTAGGTACAACAATCTAAGTACAATTGTTTATTTTAGATTCTGGGGGGTGACGATAGAGGCTCGGAAAAGCGACAGCAGCTCTGCCTTACTCCTTGGACGATCGGTATGCAGCCTTGGCTCCAGAAGATTACTTGGCGTTGGAAGAAATGCTCTTCTTGCTCTCCTCGTATTGCTCTTCTGGCTTCTCCTCTCTGGATTGATCTCTGTGGATTTTTCTCTCTGATTATTGGGAGGAGTGTCTCTGTATGTGCGTATCTCTCTCTGTTCAGTCTGTATATCACAAGGGAATGACACCTTGCTATTTATAATAGTGGAGGGCATCATTAGGGTTTGCAATAATTGCCTCTTAGATGGCGGCGGCCTGTGGATTGGTCAATCTAGGCCATTCGTTTTGATTGTGACGAATTCGGACCATTGAGTGTAGATTACACCAAATCTCATCAGTAATTAATGCTGATTGGAATAAATCTTTCTCATAATGATCTTCTGATGTCTGCGAATAAATTTGATTTATTTTCCTGCCACGTGTCCCAGATTATGGGGATTTGACCCGATCTTTGACTGCAATAAATCTGAGAAATTGATCGGCTTAGGACACGAGCTAGGAACCACTGGGGGGATCTGAACCGCATGACGATTGAGCCGCATATGCTTTTGAGCCGCATATGGTTTTAGGCCACGTGTCAGGGCTGCCAGGGTAGTGGCCCTCCCTCGAACCTCTGGACCGCATGGAGGTGATCATTGCGAGCCGCATAGGGAAACAGCCGCATGGAAATGGTCCGCTTGAGCCGCATGGGAAGGCCTCCGTTTTGAGCCGCATGAGACTGTTTCGGCCTAAGCCGTATAGGACGGCTTCATTCTGAACCGCATGAGAAGTCTTTGCTCGAGCCGCATGAGGCTGTCTCGGCCTGAGCCGCATAGGACGGCTTTATTCTGAACCGCATGAGAAGTCTTTGCTCGAGCCGCATACGAACGCCCACGTGGCAAGGCCACGTGGCATTTTTATGGCTCTCGGAGGATTGTGTCAGAGATCTCTTTCTCTTTCCTAGGGGTCTGTCATTATGACAGGGTCATAATTGCCTCTCTTGTGTCAGGGCTGTCACTCTTTTCAGAGTTGTCAGCCGTCAAAGTAATTAATGCGGCATAGGTCGGAGGAGAACACTGTTACACCACGTGTCTTCTGAGCCGCATGGGATGTCTGGGGCCGCATAGCCCCTTATGCCGCATGACCCTCTGTGCCGCATGGGCTTTCTGAGCCGCATGGGGTTTCCTGGCCGCATGGATCATTTTCTTTAATATTTTCCATGCTTCTACAGTGATCCAGTTTGACTAGATCCTGATTCATGACTTTGATGCTCGAAATTGTAGCCTCGGACGCCACTATTCGAAACACTTTAAGATTGTTAGAAATTGCTTGTACTTCACTTTTGAGTTCTGCGAAGTTGAAAATGTCGTCGAGGCTTGAATCGTGCATTTAGCAGCACTTTTCTTAAAGTATTTCGGGTACTCCGGTAACGTCTTGGAGTCAGCACGCCAGAACACCCAGGATAAGACAGCCTTCTGCCGGAGGTTCACCAGACGTTGTGAGACACCGGCGTAGGGAAGAACACCTTTCTGGAAATCTTTGGAAGAGAAAAGAAGAGAGAATGAATACTTAGATTCTGTGTTTTAGACTCAGAGAACTGAAGTATATATAGATGAATTCATGTTGTTTCGTAAAGTCGCGACCCTTCCGAAACAATATTCATTCACATGTTCGTAGGTTCATTATCGCCTCTACGTCCGTGCCCGTGCCCGTGCCCCCGAGCCCGAGCCGGTGTTGCCGGTGGCAACACCGGCTACATTTTCATGAAGAAGATAAAACAACAACCAATGGCCACCCACTAGCAACCCTTTGGTTGTTGCACACTCCTCATGAGTGAACATACCTATTTAAGCACTCTCAATCCTTTCTCTTTTCCGATGTGGGACTAAAGTCCCTTCTCTTTCCTTTTTATCCTTTATGAACAATAAATGGAATTAATTTACAGGATTGGTAGAACTCACGTTGAATTATTTGCCCTAATAGATTCAACCCCTCACCACTCTAAAAAAAAAAAAGATTACAATTGAGATCACTCATCAACCCGTAGCAATCTCTCTAACCGACGACTCCACGATTAGATCTTCTTCTTCCTTCTGTCTTGGATGGCGAAGTCCTAAGATTTCTCTTAGATTTTCTTATGGACGAGCACCCCGAATCTCTACTTTGTGTTGTGTTTTGCTCCTCCACCCTCACCTAATACATATAGGATGAGAAAATCATTTCTAGCCATATTTTTAATTTTAAGTTTTTTTTTATTTTTTTTTATTTCTAAATTTTAAATTTTAAATTTTAAATTTTAAAATTTAAATTTTAAATTTTAAATTTTTGAAACTAGATTTCATATTAATTTATAACCTACAAAAGAAATATATAATTTTTTTTTAGAGTACGCGTACTTATTAGTTAGATGGTGGACACTACCAAAATAAGTCATATCAACGACATATTTAGCGACTCCGTGAAATTTCTCGCTAATTTTGGGGTTTTAGCGGCGTTAATAAAGACGTCGCTGTTTGTCGCCAACAGCGACTAATAGCGACGTCTAGCGGCTATATTTTGTAAATGGTAGTGCGTCGCAAGTTTGGTCGGTACCCGTCGCTGATATAGCGAGTGTAGCAACGCATTTTAAGTTGCGTCGCGTTTATTATATATCAGCGACGTTTAGCGACGTCCTATAAGGACGTCGCTAACGTTGCATATAGCCAGCGAGGGTTTACTTTTCGATCATTCACAATTTTTTTCCCCCAATTTGGGCGCGCCTCCTCTGCGACGCTCCCCGGCCCTCCTCCTCCGCGGCGCTCCTCGGCGATCTCCCTCTCCGGCCTCCTCCTTCTCCTCTCCTCCTTCCTCAGGTAGCTCCTCCTTCTCTTCTCCTCCTTCCTCTAGTAGCTCCTTCCCAGTTTTCTCCGTCTTCTAGCTCTCTCTCACTTCCTAGTTCGTGTCCACGAGAGCGTGAACTCGCTGCGGGGGACACGAGACGACAGTAGACTCGCTGCGGGGGACACGAGAGCGTGGACTCGCTTTAGTTCGTGTGACACCTTTTGTTAGTTTGGACACGTCGTGTCCCACTGTGTGGATACGAGATTCATAGTGTGACACCTATATACTGAAAAATCTCATTTTTTTTGGGCATATCAACTGTCAATTTGATGTTTTGCTTGGATTCGAATTCTAATTTAGGGTTCGAGCCCTATTTCTGATACTGGAAGTTTTTTTGGGCATTTTCAGGGTTCTGAAATGATGAAATTGACTAATAATTATATCGAGCCCTATAAAATTTCAGCTATGTCACGAAGGATGGATACTAATCCTGTGAATGAGTTTTCTCCTAAGTATTCTCGACAGTTGAGTATGATTTAGCTCACTGACATTACTGAAATATGGAATAATTAGACTTTCTGTCAGTACCCTTTGACTGAAAATGAAATATGATTTAGTCACTGATATAGTCCCTGCATTCGACTGGCGAGGGCAGAAACTATGTAGCCGTAGATAAAGTTGACTATCCTCCGAACCTCATCCCTCGGTAATGATGATACGACAACCTATCACTATATCTTATATTATAGTAGTAGATGATGTCTTAGTATTATATTATGTGAGTTCATCTTGATTCTGTTACATTCTTCAGATACTACATACGATAAGAACATATACTACACCATATGTACAGAACATAGATGATTCACATGTATGCTAGAATGAATTTTAGGGTTGTGTTCTGAGCCATCCGTTCTGCTACTTGGCAAAAAATCGAATTTATGGTACTTTATCTGCTTTCGAAATGTACTCAATTACATGATGGTTCCTTTAGTTAGCTTGCTATGTTACAATATTAGCTTGCTTACCAGATGGCACCCATGACCCGAGGAGCGGCACGTCGTTTGAGGGAAACAGTGAATGCTGAGGTGGCTCCTCCTACAGTTAAGGAGAAAGTGGCACCGGTTGCTAGTGAGACCGGGAGTTCTATTCATCCAGCACCGGTAGCTAGTGAGACCGAGAGTTCTCTTCATGCAGTCCTTGCAAGGGACGACATCTCTCCTCGCGCCAAAAATCTCGCTTTTCGAGGTGGTCTTGAACGTATCACTGAGCGTTTGCGTGAGCAGCGTGGTTCTCATTATCTATTAGTATTATTTGTATTGGACTATTGTTGTATTGGGTTATTTTTGTATTAGACTATTGTATTGGACATATATGAATTAGTACTATGTCAATCTCTGGATTGTATTGGTACTACGACCCTCATCCTAGGCAATGATGATACAACCAACCAGAGAGGATACTCTGAGAGATCCATCTGAGTAGGACGTATACTCTGAGAGATCACCTTTACAAGTATGATATCAATAGTGGGATTGAGTGTGACGTCCTACTCAGATGGGTCTCTCACTGTTACTATTTTTTCTGACAGCATGGGGATGTGCTCCGTCAACAGATTCTTGCTCCGAGCCAAAACTTTGCCCGGAGCTCAAGTGGACATCTTTCGTGTAGAGCTCGAGTGAGAGGTTCCTGACAGCATGGTGGTCTCCTTTGTCAAAGTATCCGTGCTCATCACACATTGGTTGTGGGACGAGCACGGATACTTTAACAAAGAAGACCACCATGTTGTCAGGAACCTCTCACTCGAGCTCTACACGAAGGATGTCCACTTGAGCTCCGGGGCAAAGTTTTGGCTCGGAGCAAGAATCTGTTTACGGAGCACATCCACCATGCTGTCAGAAAAAATAGTAACGGTAAGAGACCCATCTGAGTAGGACGTACACCTCAATCCCACTACTGATATCATTCTTGTAAAGGCCATCTCTTAGAGTATACGTCCTACTCAGATGGATCTGCAGAGTATACGTCCTGCGAAATTTCTTTTCTTATGACCCGCGTCAGAGGAAAAGAGAAAACCGATAGCGAGGGACGAGTGCGAGTCAGAGCTCCGGGCCGGCAAAGAGGACCCGTTCCCATTTCGACTCTGCAGCCAACGAGAAGTTGAAGAAGCTGGCCGCTGAGCAACCCGTTATGCCTTGATGAGGACGATCCGAAAGATAATATTGATTCAGTTTTGCCTTACTTGGATGGCATTGATTCTGTAGAGCCGGGGGAAGTGGCTCTGCTCGGCAATGATGATACGACAACCTATCACTATATATTATATAGTAGTAGATGACGTTTAGTATTACATTATGTGAGTTCATCTTGATTCTGTTACATTCTTCAGATACTACATTCGATAAGAAATAACTACACCATATGTACAGAACATAGATGATTCACAAATGTATGCTAGAATGAATTTTGGGTTGTGTTCTGAGCCATCCGTTCTGATCAAGCATCTTCCTTTCCTCTCCTCCACCATGGCTCTGAACCCATCTGCTCCTCCCTACTTTCCTTCTTCTTATTTGACTCTCTCAGCCGCATATGATATCCAGCTCAAGTAGAGTCGGGGGAGAAGAAGTGGACAGGAAGAAGAGGGGGAAGCAGCACACGGCGGCATGACCCAGAGGAAGTACAGATGTTTTCTTCAAATCCGTAGGAGAACTATAAGGATATATCTTTTAACAATATGTCATCTTGTCAAAGACCCTTAATGTGACAACCATTTACCGCGGTATCGGAAGACTAACATGTCATAATTTTCTAAGCCGTGTGTTTGACATAATCCTCCCAACTCTTTTCTCGATCTATGTAGTAATCTTGCATTATTATATAGAACTGAAATCCGGTGGAGGATTATGTCAAAACACACGGCTTAGAAAATTATGACATGTTAGTCTTCCGATACCGCGGTAACATGGATGTCACATTAAGGGTCTTGACAAGGTGATATGTTGTGAAAAGATATATCCTTATGTCTCCTACGTATGTTGAAGAAAACCTATGTACTTCCTCCGGGTCATGCCGCCGGCTGTGCTGCTTCCCCTTCCTCTTCATGTCCACTTCTTCTCCCCCGACTCTACACTTGAGCTGGATATCATATGTGGCTGAGAGAGTCAAATAAGAAGAAGGGAAGTAGGAAGGAGCAGATGGGTTCAGAACCATGGTGGAGGAGAGGAGAAGGAAGATGCTTGATCAGAACTTGAGGTGGAAAAGTTGTGACGTTGATAGCGTGAGAGAGGGGAGGGTGGGGAAAGTTCTTCTGACCCCCGTCTACACTTGAGGTGGATATATTTTGGTTTCTGTATTTTGGCTCCAGCTCCATTTGCATTAATCTACGGTACGACATCGTGATCAGGAATAGTCCATGCAGCCATTCGACTGGCGAGGCAGAAACTATGTAGCCGTAGATAAAGTTGACTGTCCTCCGACCCTCATCCCTCGGCAATGATGATACGACAACCTATCAATATATCTTATATATATAGTAGTAGATGATGTCTTAGTATTACATTATGTGAGTTCATCTTGATTCTGTTACATTCTTCAGATACTACATACGATAAGAACTATACTACACCATATGTACAGAACATAGATGATCACACTAATGTATGCTAGAATGAATTTTAGGTTGTGTTCTGAGCCATTCGTTCCCATACTTGGCAATTAAGTGTGGACCATTATGTTTGACATTGTTGTTACAAATTTTCATATATCTGTGTTGATTGATGAGATTGTGTTTCAAACGTGTTCGTGATTGTGTGTATCTGTGTTGTTTGATACTGTGTTCGTGATACACACCGTTGTTGCTGTAACAAATGGTGTGGGGGATGCTGCAAATGCTGCAGGGGATGCTGCAAATGCTGTATTTTTTTTAATATTAGCGACGTTCAGCGACGATTTCCGACGTTCAGCGACGACAATCGTCGCTATCAACGTCGCTAACTGTGAGGAAACCGTCGCTGATCGTCACTAAACGTCGGTACTGTAGCGACGTAGAAAGTCGCAGAACGTCGCCATATGGCTCTCAAGCCAGGTCAGTATCGATGCATGTCAAGTCGCTTAACGTCGCTAGTATACGTCGATAAATGATGACGTTTTACGTCGCGCAGTCGCTGAATTAGCGAGCTAGCCGCGTCGCTAAAGCTCGTCGCAACAGCGACGTATTGCGACGTTTTGTTTAACGACTAGGTTAATCGCGACTACGTGCTACGTCGCTAAATACGTCGCTAATAGGAATTAGCGACGTATTTTCCCTATTAGCGACGCACTGAGGCGTCGCTGATTTGACAGATTTTAGTGGGAGTTGATTCGATCATTCTTAAACAAACATAGGCACCTAATTATTTAGATACATCAACTAGTTACATATTCTCAATTAGTATGATAGATCATGAGCTTATGAATGTATTTACTAGGCAATCATTCGTTCTACCGTCACATTAGTTTACATATTCTCAATTAGTACGATAGATCATGAACTTATGAATGCATTTACTAGGCAATCATTCGTTCTACCGCCTCATATTAGTTTACATATTCTCAAGATAGATCATGAACTATGAATGCATTTACTAGACAATCATTCGTTCTACCGCCTCATATGTGGCCGATGGTGGCGGCCGTGGGAAAAAACTAAGGTAACTTTCTCTGTTACATCTATGACTGGTTTATGGCTCAACCAAACTGTGACAATAGTTTTGATTTTTATTTTTTTGCAGTACATGGGAGTGACACTATTTTTTGTTTTCATTCTTTATTTTGTAATTTTAGGCCTTTTATAGTTTTTATTTTTTTTTTATAGTTTTTATATTTATTTTTTATAGGTTTATTTATAGTTTTGTTTTTAATTTTATATTTATTAAAGTATTATTAATTAATTTATTTATTAATTTATTAATTTATTAATTTATTAATTCTTTTTCATTAGTTTTTATTATATTTTATATTTACATTTTATATTTTATAATTTATATTTATATTTATTTATATTTATTTTCTTATTTCTAGTTTTTATATTATTTATTTATTTTTTATCTTCTATATATTTTTTTTTAATTTTTAATTCTTTATTTTATTATTTTTATTAGTTATTATTATTTATTTTTCAAACTAGATTTCATATTAATTTTATAATCCTACAGAAGTAATAATTTTTTTTCTATTTTTCTAAAAGTACCTTATTAATGTGATGGAGCCCCACCGTCCGATGTCGTCGGATCTCGCTGCAGCAGGCGGTGGCCGAGCAAGGAAAGCTCTCCGCCGGTTGGGGTGACCGTAACAAACCATGAGTTTTTTGTAGGATGTTAAAGTGCGGAAAAAACGGGGGGACATGAACTGCAAAACGTCAATTCACACTTTTTTTGGGGTTTCAAAGTTGGAACCAAACGCTGAAACTCTTTAGAGTTCACACAGTACAAGAAATAGCCCAAATCTGGAGCAGTTACCACAAACCAAACAGGCCCTTAACTGGAACAGTTAGAATCATTAGTAAGGGCCATCACATTTCTATATTCTAGCTTTAGAAAGTAGGAGCTCATTTTTGGAAGGATCATTGATTCTGGCAGTCGCTAATTCTTGTGGTGGCATAGGTTTTATTCCATTTGAAAAAAAAAAATTAGAAAATTAAAAAGAAAGAGAAAGAAAAGTACAAATTATAAAATATAAATTAAAAAAAAAAAAATAAAAATTAAGAAATAAAAATTAAAAAATAAAAGTTTAAAATTTTAAAATAAAACAAAATAAATAAATAAATAAATAAAAATTAAAAAAAAGAAAAAAAAAATTAAAAACCAAAAGTTAAAAACAATAACTAAAAATAAATAACTAAAAATTTAAATTTAAAACTAAGAAATAAAAACTAAAAAATTTAAAATTTAAAACTTAAAATTTAATTTTAAAATTTAAAATTTAAAATTTAAAATTTAAATTTAAAATTTAAAATTTAAAATTTAAAATTTAAATTTTAAAATTTAACATTTAAATTTTAAATTTTAAAATTTAAAATTTAAAATTTACAATTAAGAATTAAAAATATAAAACTAAAGAATAAAAATTAAAAATTGAAAACTGAAAATTGAAAATTGAAAATTAAAATTAAAAATTAAAAAAAAATAAAAAAATTTAAAACGAAATTTAAAAAATAAATATTAATATTAAAAACAAAACAAAATTTAAAATTTAAAAACTAAAAAATTTAAAAACTAAAATTTAATAATAAAAATTAATAAAATATTAAAGTAATAAAATAATAAAACAATAAAAATAAAATAATAAAATAACAAAAATAACTAAAATAAAAATTTAAGAATTATAAAAATAATTAAATAAAAACAAAATTAAAAAGTAAAAAAAATATAAAATATAAAATATATAAAATAAAAAATAAAGAATAGAAATAAGAAATAAGAAACAAGAAATAAGAAACAAGAAAATAAGAAGATAAGAAGATAAGAAATAAGAAATACAAAATATAAATTACAAAATATAAAATATAAAATGTAAAATAAAACATAAAACATAAAACATAAACATGAAATAGAAAATAAAATTTTAAAAATAATAATTAAATATTAAGTATAAAAAAATAGAAATTAGTAATTAGAAACTTAGCACAGCTCGGTCGTGGATGGGCCCCACCGTTCGATGTCGCCGGATCTCGCTGCGGCAGGCTGTGGCCGAGCAAGGAAAGCTCTCTGCCGGTTGGGTTGACCGTAACAAACCATGAGTTTCCTTTTTTATTTTTTTTTTGTGCAACTGCTGTGTTTCTCAGTTTCTCTTTTGAGTTCGTTAAAAATTTGTAGGATATTAAAGTGTTGAAAACACTCGGGGACAGGAACTGCGAAACGTCAATTCACACATTTTTTGTGGAGTTTCAAAGTTGGAAACCAAACGCTGAAACTCTTTAGAGTTCACAGCAGTTACAAGAAATAGCCCAAATCCGGAGCACTTAGCACAAACCAAAGAGGCCGTTAGACCATCTCCATATCCAATGGGGTTTTCTATCTTCCCTATTTCTATGAAAGAAATCCATTTTAGAAAAAATTTCTCCCAATGGTGATTTCTATCACCATTTCTATCCTAGATGGCAATGATGTAGGATGGAAACTTTACTCTCATAGAAATTCTTGTCTCTCATGACAATTTGGGCCCCACACTATTAAATTGGTCATTTTACTATGTGACACATAGGATAGAAATGGAGAACCATTGGAGAGCATTTTGTATGTCTACAATTTCTATGTAGAAACTCTTCCAACTAGGATAAAAATCTCCTTAAAGTACAATGCCAAGTAGGATAAGAACTCAATTTTAGAAATCACCATTGGAGATGGTCTTAGGCCTCGTTTGATTTGCGGAATCGAAGAAAAAAAAAATTGTCTTCTTTTTTTCTTTTTTAAAAATTATAATTTTATTGATTTTTCTTTCCAATATTTGGAAATGCCAAAAAATTTGAAAAGGAAAGTGAATACTTGAATGTGAAAAAATGATTCCTTACTTTGATGGATGAAATAACTTTTTTTTTCCTAATTTCCTTCCATTGGGAATCAATTTTCTTTCTTACTCAATTTCTTTGGCACCCAAATATAGAAAATTAATCACTTTCCTTTTCCAATCCGAAAATTTTGCGAACCAAACGAGGACCTTAGTATAAGTATCCATATTCATTCACCCTTCCCTCCATAGTCCATTCTCTTATGCTTCATATTTTCCATTATCAAACCCATCTAAAACTTGATATACTTCGGATTTCGGATAATGAGGTCTAGGGAGATTCAATTTTTCTAGCATATCGAATTTCGGACGGATAACAACAACATACAAAAGATAAATTCGAATTTATTTTATCATTGGATCGAATCGAATTTTATCCGATATCCATTAGACTAGACCGATACGAATTCGAAGTGTCAGAAGAAATATTTGTTCGGATATCGAATTAAATTCAGATATTACAAAAAAAAAAAAAAATTGAATACGATACGGATAGGGTGCGGTTATCCGCACCCCAGGACTTACTAGGGACACCCTAACCTAAAAAAAATGTGAAGTACCACCCTGACTCCCTCCTCCTCATCTCCTCCCTCCCCTCCCCCTCCCCACCCTAACCTAAAAAAATTGTGAAGTACCACCCTGCTCCTGACCCCCCCCCCCCCTTCCTCCTCCTCACCTCCTCCCCTCCCCTCCCCACCCTAACCTAAAAAAAATTGTGAAGTACCACCCTGCTCCTCCGACCCCCCCCCCCCCCCCCCCCCCTCCAACCCTCTGCTCCCCTCCCGACCCCTCCTCCTCCTCGGTCGGAGGTCGGGGTCGAAGGGCCGGAGGAGGAGAGGAGGGGGGTCGGGGGAGCGGGGTGGGGGGGGAGGGGGAGGGGAGGGGTCGGAGGAGGAGGGGGGGGGGGGGGGTTGCGGGAGCAGCGGGGAGGGGGGGTCGGAGGAGGGGGTCGGGGGAGTGGGGAGCAGGGGTGGTCGGAGGGGGGAGGGAGGGAGGGGGTCGGGGGAGGGGAGGGGGTCGGGGGAGCATGGGGAGGGTGATGGGGGTAGGATAGGAACTTCACTTTTTCTTTTCTTTTTTCTTTTCTTTTAAGATTGGGATATCTTAGTAAGTTTGGGTGCAGATAGTCGCACCCAAACGGATATTGTCCTGTCTGTATAGCATCCGTTGACAGGCCTACCTCTATGCCCTTGATGCTAACAGATATCAGGTCAAGATCAAACACTCTCCTAGCACAGAGTAGTCCGAGCGCATTACTCCCCAATAAACTTAGCATGTAGTACATGAATGCAAAATGATGCATACCAAAATTGCACACTTTGTAATTTCACTTTCTCATAGTACTCTGGCTGGGGATGGATAATGCATCGCACTGCTATATGCAGAGCCAAGCTCGAGTCAGCTTGAAGAAGTATGGGACAGATCATGATTGTAAAAGCATTCAAACAAAAAAAACAATAATATGAAGATTTATTGGAAAGTTAATGATCTGCAATAGATTTGTTAACCTTGTATGTTGGGAACGAAACGTGAGAATCGTTTCCATGCACAAACCAATTTGCCAAGAACATAATCAAAAGGCACAATGCAAACAATAAGATATTTACATGTAAAATTTTAGATGGAAAAAACCACGGACCATAGAAATTCGATCATGGAATGCCTTACTGGTGAAAACTGCTCAAAGTAATAAAAATGGATTAAAAAGATTACTGAAGACGATATGACACGAGAAGATGTTCTTCCCGAACCGATTACCTTCGAAATAGCCCACAATCTCTATTTTCTTTTTGAAAGTTGTAGCCTTTGAGAACTTTCCTTAAGATAATGGTAATGTAGTGGGGTTAGAAAAGACCTATTTAAAGGTCTCAATCCGAATAAAGCTCCGGTATGGTATACTAGTGGTATATCAAAATTTGTCATTTTGAGTCGACCTATTCTGAAACAAACTTTCAAAATCGATACACCTTCGGTATACCGGTGGCGCTATACCTCTGACTCTGAGTTTTCCAATAGGTTCTGATACGTGCACAAATCATATCATCTTCGCCATCTACGACTTCCGGACTTGCTTCTCGTCGCACTCCAAAAAAATTTACACAGGTTGAAAATTCCACCCAACACGAACACCGTAGTCATCTTTGTACCGATAATAAAAGTTGCATTGAGTTTGGGGTTTTTTAATATCCTTTCTTCGATAGCTTCAGGATGGATCTTCGCCTACGGTTGCCCTAGAACCCGTGTTTCCCTTCCCCATTTGTGCTTAAGAATGCATCGTCAAGTGTTTTAGCTTCCATTTTCTGAACTGACGCATGCCTAGTCTCCTCTCTTTGGCCTCGTTTGGTTCGCTTATTTTTCTATATTTGGATTGCCAAAGGAATTGAGGAGAGAAAAGTGATTCATAATGGGGAAAAAAAAAAATTAGAGAGCAAAATGGTTCATCCATCCTAACTAGGAATTATTTTTCCACTTTGAAGTATTCACTTTCATTTCCAAAATTTTTTGGCATTTTCAAACATCTAAAAGGAAAATCAATATAAATTTTAATTTCTCAAAGAAAGAAAATGTCAATGAATGATTTTCTTTCAATTCTTTTCTGGGGACCAAATGAGACCTTAATTGGATCGAACATCTAGTTTCTGCGGTCAAGTTTGGAAAAAAGTGCGAGTTTAAAAAAAGTTGTTGCCGTATAGGAATGACAAGTTTCATTTAAAAAGTTCTTCTCCAATACAAATGTCAAATAAAGTATGAAAGTGACATGAAATGGCAAAGACATTATGAAAATTTGGTTATCTAGTTCTATACAATGCACTTCACAATAGCTTTATCTCCACATGATCAATTGTGAATAAAAAAAATTTATAAAAAAAAGGAATAAGATGGGAAGTTGTCTTGGAAGTTGTAAACAAGTACTTTCTATTGTTTTTCAATATTTTTGCAACGGAGGAAACTTTTCTACCTCATTTTTTGTGAATATAATCTTGACACCTATAAAGATTTGTCTTAATGTCATGTCACCTAGGAATCACAACATAAAACATGACAAAAAGGTTGGAGAACTGGGAGATGCTCTAAAGAAACATTCTACACTAAAAGATTTTTCTTTTCTTTGACAATTTTTTTAAAATTAGTACGATTTTTTGCCATTACATTTACTAACATAAAAAACGTTGGTATAAATAGCAAAAATTAAATTTAGTATTACTAACGCGTATATTTACTTTAATACTTAAATTCATTAAAAAATCTAATAAATTAATATAAAAGAAAATACTGGAAATTGTTGAGAAACCCAATTTCGGGATTGGTTGTATGAAAACACACACCGCATGATGGGTTTTATGAAATGCTCAGAATTATATTTTCACGTTAAATATTCTAAGATTCCCTTTAGATACTCTGTATTTACAAAATTACCATCTTTAAATACCATAACTACCCTTGCACAAACTCAGATTTGTATTGCGATTTTCGTCTTCTTCTTCTTCACGAGAGATCTGAATTCATTGCTCTCATCTTCAGCAGAGATCGGAAAGATAGTTCGTAGTTCACTGTGCTTTTCTTCAGTCGAACTACGATCATGTTCATCATCATCATCATCATCGTAGAGAATTTGAAGTTTTCCGATGATTAGGTCAATTATGGAGAGAAGATCTTCTTTTCTTTTCAATGAGTTAGCATTGTTTGAAAGAAGAACAAAAACTCTTGAATTTTGTTCTGACAAATTTTTTTCCACAAAAAAATTAAAAAAAAAATAAGGTTTTAGGTTTTTGTCGATTGTTCTCCAGCATTCTCCGTGATTTTAACACGGAGAAAGACCTTCTCGTGTTAAAATGACGGAGAATGACCATTTCGTGTTAAAATTACGGAGAATAATCATTCTCCGTGCTAAAACTACGGAGAATGGCCTTATCCATGTCAAACTGATGGAGAATGACCATTCTCCGTGTTAAAATGACGGAGAATGGTCATTCTTCGTGTTAAAATGACGGAGAATGGCTCCGTGATAAAATGACTGAGAATAGCCATTCTCCACCATTTAAAACGGAGAATGACCATTCTCCTTGTTAAATTGACGGGAGAATGGCCATTCTTGTCAATTTTGACATGGAGAATGGCTATTCTTTGTCAATTTAACAAGGAGAATGGCCATTCTCCTTATTAAATTGACGGTGAATGGCCATTCTCGTCATTCTAACACGGAGAATGGTTATTCTTTGTCAATTTAGCAAAGAGAATGGCTATTCATCGTAGTTTTAGCACGAAGAATGGTCATTCGTCGTGGTTTTAGCACGGAGAATGGTCATTCTCGTGATATTAAACGGATAATTGACCATTCTCCTGCTTTTATGTCCAGTTGAAACTTGAAGGGCATAACTTTTGACTGTGAGATCGAAAGGAGGCCGGTTTGTCGCAAAAAGGAGCGTATTTCGAGGAGCCGGTGAACAGCTTCTTCGTTAGTCGGTCTCCGAAATTTTAGAATCGCGAAAAAAATGATGTTTGGACCTCGTTTTAACAGTTTTACGTTTGTCCGTCTTTCCGAAATTTTTCGACGAGTTTTGAAGTAAGGTTGAAGATTTTAGAGGAGAAAACCTAGATTCGAAACTGAGCGACGTATGGAAGAAAATGAAGTATCGAAATATATTTTTTGAAGATAGGGTTCGTGGGTGTTTTCAAAAATTAGAATGACAAAAAGGCATTCAGAATCTCATTTATATATTTTTTGCTAATTCGGGCACACGATAAAATGTTATTTTGCAATGAATTTTTCATAAAAGTTTTACAATTTTTGGACATTTCATAATTTTTCCAAGAAAATATCTATATGGGAAGCCTGAGGCATTCAGATGTGGAAAATCTATATACATTCCGGAGACCTGTAACTCATTTATAGATTTCTAGAGAAAATCTTTTGTACACTCAACACGAGAGGTTTTTTGCAGGACAATAGACTAGGCTAAAAACCTTTAGGTGTGGCGTTGGTTTGCAAAATCATGGGGTTGGAAAAAAAAATTCATACTTTTCATGGCAAGGAAAGAAAAGTAATTTCCAATAGAAGGAAAAAAAAAAATAATTGCATTCATCCAAACAAGGAATTACTTTACACTTGAAGTATTCACTTTCCTTTCCAAATTTTTTAACATTTCAAATATCGAAAAAATTTCATTGAGAATTGTAATTTTCAAAGGAAAGAAAACATCAAAAAATTGATTTCCTTTCCATTCCTTCTGCGAACCAAACGAGGCATTAGGTAATGTTTGGGAATGGTGAAAAATGGGAGGAAGGAAAAAAGTAAGGGAAAAAAATGAGGAAAATTTTAAGAGATGGTGTTTGGAAAGGAGAAAGGAAAATGGAGGAGGAAAATTTGAAAAAAAAAAAAAGGTAGGTCCCACCCAAAAAAATTTCTTCCAAAAGTGGTAGAAAAATGGGAAAGCGATGGAAGAAATTTGAGTAAATTTACCCACCACCTCAAAAATGTAATATTAAATTATCATTTGAGATACCAAGGAGTATATAGTAATTATATCTCTATCCTAAATAATTAAAAAAATTTTTAAACTTTTTCTTTCTCTATTTTTGCATCCAAACAAAGGAAGTAAAAAATTAACTTTACTTTCGTTTTACTCTCTTTCATTTTGTTTCCCTCAAATTCTTTTTTCCCTCCCCACAAATGTTCCAAACACAGTGTTAAAGTCCAAACATGGGATTATCCAACGGAGCTGACCACTGTGTAATTAGTGGGAGAGTGGTTCACCTTCTCTTCCATTTCTTACGAAAATCACGGCTATGATGGCCTACTGACAGGATGGTTCTTGTTCAGTGAGTGGAAATAATTCATATATATTCATTATTCACAGTCGCACAACGACGTCGAACAAAGCACACATCGGTGCTGACGAGCGAAGCGCACATGGCGAGGCAAAGCGAAGCGGCCGGCGGCGACGCTACCGGACAGAGCAGGCGGCAGCGACGTTGCTGCTTCAGTCCTCATTGGATCGAGCTAGTCCTCGAATGACCATTCGATTCTCACAAGTATGTCTGACTTTAAATTTGGTCGCCGACTGAATTTTCCAGGTATCAACATAGATGTGATGAAATTAACACTTCATATACGTAATGCCATTATTAATTTTTTGGTATATAGTGTTTTTTTCCTTTCAATATTCATTCTTTTCTGTACTTTTATGATATTCTTAAGGTGTTTAATATCATCAGAAAATTTATGAGAAGCATAAATATTTTATACAATTGCGTAGAAGACATTAAGTTTAGAAAAATAACGATAACAGCATCGTCGCGCCTTAAATAGGACGTGAAAAAATTGACGCCCTATTTTGGGGCGTCAAAATTAATTTCCCCCCCCCCCCCCCCCCCCCCCCCCCCCCCCCCCCCCCCCCCCCCCCCCCCCCCCCCCCCCCCCCCCAATTCTTAACAACTTATGCTTAGTACCCCCAATCCTTAAGCAGAAACCGGATTAAAAATAAAAACACCCCTTAAAACATGCGCCCAAAATAAGTGCGTATAATTTTTTTGGGGCCCAAATGATGGTCGTTGGAATAGCCGTGAAATTATAGGATGAAAATTATATATAGACAATATGTAGAATTTAGCCGTTGTAATAGCCGTTGTAAAATAAGTACTATAATAGCCGTTGTGAAAAGTAGACGTTAGGAGGAAAATGAAAACACACGAAGTTTTTTTTTTATAAAAAACATGAAAACCACGCCCGTTGTTTGGGCGCCAAAGGAAAATCCACGCCCATTTAAAGGACGCCAATTCTAGATCCACGCCCAATTTTTGGGCGCCCCATTTTACCTCCCTAATCAATTTTTCTACCTTGCCTAATCCATTTCCTATATTGTCTAATCCATTTCCTATAACCCTAATCCACCGTTTCCGACCAAATAACGTCCGATTTTAGGGCGTAAAAAATTGATGGTACTCACCTTACAATTCCCCCAAACTTAATTCCTTTTACGAAATAAGTTAAAAGTTTAATGCTTTTCGTTCAATTTTTCGTAATATCATTGGATCTCAAAATTTGGAGTTATAATTTAATAGACAATTTTTGCCACAAGATACTAGGATACTAAAATGTCCTTCAAGTTACAAGATTTTGTCCTAATTGTACTTGTAGGATATACAATAAAAAGAGATATTGTGAAAATAAAATGTTGGTGCAACTGACAATAATCTTCCACTATATAATGAGGCTTCAAAACGGTTCAAAAGTGAACCATCTAAACTGTCATTATATTACGGTCCACTTTATTTATATAAAAAATTATGTAAACAAATGTTGAAAAAGGTTTAAAATTATTACATATATTCAACATCGAAAATCGAACTCAACCAAACAAGAAAAATACCTCCCACCTTAACCACATGAGTTAGAAAAATATTTGACTATAATTGAATAGTATTCTTATTATACGTGCAAAGCACGTACATTTACTAGTATTAAACAGTTACTACAAGTAGCTAGTTACTTTCCCGTGACAAAACAAAAGAAGAAAAAAGTCTACCATATTATTGAAATATATAAATTTAAATTATGTTAGAATATTTTGAATATTAGTTATGATTTATTATAAATACGTTTTTAAAAAAAAATTGATATGTGTTTAGTTAGATAATATCATTTAGTTAGTTTAAATATAATTTAAATTTTAAAATATTTTAGGATTTACACATGTTCATTTAGTTAGGAGGATTTTAGGTTTTAAATTTTTTCTTCCAACTACATGAAAACAACTACAGTTACGGTACTTAATTTTTTTTAAAGTTTTTAAATAATTGGTTGATGATATATATACAACTTAGACGGCTTAATTTGGAATCGGTTCTAAGCTGCATTATAATAGTAGAGATGTAGAATTGTTTGGTCGAGGAAACTAGGAACTCAACTTAGGAGAAGTAAGAAAAATGTTGAACTTTCTATCATGGCAATTTAAGGCAATTGTTAAAGGCACTTCAACTTTTGCTTAGGACAATTCAATTCCTTGGTACTATTCCAGTTTGGAGGAAAGTTCACTCAAGACAGCCAAAAAATTGCTATGGGCAGCCCCCCTCCTCCTCCCCCTCTCCTCCTCTTGCCCACTCTCTCCTCCTCTGCCCGCGAGATCACCCTCTCCGCCTCCTCCTCCACCGCTGCCGCCCGCCCTCTTCATAGTCGGCATCGTCCAGTCCCAGAAGCTCGCCGTCGACGGCGGCTAGGAGGATGGCTTTCCATGGGAAGGCAGCTTCAAGTTCAAGAACTCCGGCGCGGGGGCGCTTAAGAGGAGGGGCTCGACCGACTCTTGTGCAGGGGCTGGGGAGGATGGGCTCGTGCGGAAGACTCCGGCAGGTGGGCTTGGGAGGAGGGATCCGCGCAGGAGACGCGATGTGGTAGCTGGGACGTGTGGCCAACAGATGGCTACGAGTTCGAGCCGATGTCGAATAAGACAATGATACAGGGCTTCACGAGCGCGGTTTAGACCACCGCCGCCGAAGAGGAAGAAGAGCTTCACCGATGGAGGGTTGTCATCGCCGAGGAGGAAGGAGAAGAAGAGCACGTCGGAGCTCAACATATTTAGGATGAAGATTGTCAAAAAAAAATTGACAGCTCTTTCTATTGGAAGGACCGTCGAAAATTTTGACAGTCATTTTTATTGGAAGGACTGTCAAAACATTTGACAGTCCTAAATTAGGTCTTTCAAACTTTTTGACGGTCATACATATTGGAAAGATTGTCAAAAATTTTGACAATGTTAAAAAAATGGACAGCCCCGAGTAAAATTTTATATGCCAAACTTGTAAATAAAAAAAATAAAAATTGGTTGTTCTGAGCAAATTTTGTAGTACCTTTAGCAATTGTCCAATTTAATTTCTCTCTCTTCAAAGTGGGCCCCAACAGATGTATTAGTATAACTTGTCATATTGTCAAGGTACATTTCTCTTCCAACCAAACACGGGTACTAAGACCATCTCCAATGGTGATTTCTAAAATTGAGTTCTTATCCTACTTGGCATTGTACTTTAAGGAGATTTCTATCCTAGTTGAAAGAGTTTCTACATAGAAATTGTACACATACAAAAAATGCTCTCCAATGGTTCTCTATTTCTATCCTATGTGACACATAGTAAAAGGACCAATTTAATGGTGTGGGGCCCAATAATAATTGTCATGAGAGATAGGATAATTTCTATGAGAGTTTCTACATGTAGAAACCCTCCTAGAAAGTTTCCATCCTACATCATTGCCACATAGGATAGAAATGGTGATAGAAATCACCATTGGGAGAAGTTTTGTCACGACCCGATCCCAACTAATTGGGTCGAACCGGATCATGCCCAGCCTGCACCGTTGTTGAGACGGCGGCAGTAAACTGTCCAGTAGCAGGTAACCATACAACAACACTATATTTGTCACAACTCAAAATTCGGAAATTTAAAACTTTATTAAACTTTTACAATAAAATGAAAGATACAACTTAAACCATTTTCTACATACATCAAGAAGAAAAGAAACTCTAGGCAAACAGCTCATCAGTCTCGAAATCCTCGTCTTGGGATCGCGGAACAAAGCCTCATCAGTGATACCTAAAATGTTGAGTCTCCAGTCAGGAGGGAGCAAAGTACAATTCATGCTAATTTGACAATTGAAATAATAATATAATCATGCACTTTTAAACAGTTTTGAAATCAACAAATAAGCAGTTACAGTTTTAAAACAGTTACAGTTCTGTGATGTGAATAGGCAATAAAATATGACCGGCTTGGGCTTGTTACAGTAAGGGATATGAAATTTGTTACAGTAAAGTTACAGTATGGTCATACTCATTACACTATTCCCCCAGTCCCCAATAGTTACAGTAGTTACAGTCAGTGCTCGTGTTGCATCGTGGTTTAAACTTGCAATAAGATAATTACTAAATAATTGTAAACTAACACGAAATGTACTTGCCTCAGGTTTGACTGGACTAGAAAGGTTGATACGTCGGGATGAAAGTTCAGACTCTTCCTCGAAATCCTACATTCGATAGATAGACTCAGATATTAGGTTTACCAACTTAGCTACGCTAGTTGAAATCTCTATTTGCGTCCTATTCCAATTTTAGTTCTTTAATTAACCAAACACAGAAAAATACGATTATTGTGCGTTGATTTAATACGAGGGAAAAAGGTCATTTTAACTTTGAATTCGGAAAACATCGTCGCTGCCAGATTATTTTAGAAAAACTTGGTATTTTCTATAATAAAGCTAATTTTTCTTATTTAGTGAGAAATACGTGACTTTTAATTAAATAATAAACTTGTCAATTTTAGATGAGAAAATATTAATTAATTTTATACGAAATACTTTTAGTCAATTTAATCGTTAAAATAGAAAACTCGTAAAACCAGAAATGACAAGAAAATCTAAGCTATCCATCCCAGTTACAGACCACAGCCAGCGGGCTTATGTCCATTACAATTTATTTACATAAATTGAAATAAGACAAGACCGCCGTTAGTCCTACTGAAATATTAAATAAAATATAAACGGAATTTAATAATAAAATATAGAGATAAAATAGAGTCTCAGATATGGTTCAATCCTCATCTTGGCTAATTGCCTCAACGTCCGGGCGGGGCCGGTTTCGTTTGCACTTAGCCGGGTCCATTGACCGATACGGTCGTCACCCAAAATCGAATATCAAATAAAATTCCGAAATTCATTTTAAATTTATTTTTAAAATAATCCAGGATTTACGGAAAAATCCGGCAGCATCTCCTCTGTTTTTGGTCAACCCAAAAACTGGGAATTGGCGCCGATAATTTCCTGCGAATCCCAAACCAGGAAAAACCCGAATTTATATATATATAAAAATCCACAACCAATCCACAGAATAATCGGGACAGACCCGAAATAATTTCGGAAGTCCGATTCCAATCCCACAAATCACAGAACGTTCCCGAAAAAATCCGGAAAGCTAAAACATACCAAAAATCCATTCCCGAAATATTCCGGGAATCCAAAATAATTCACAGGACCATTCCGAAAGTCCCGGAAAAATACGACGTCGCTAACACCGAGTTCCCAAGGGAATCGGGGACCATTTCATCATCGACTAAAATAATAAAATGAGCGGGACAGGGGGTTATACCTCGGATTGCTCGGCTAGAGCTCTCAGATGAAAAAATAAGCAAGAAATGAGCTCCGACAGCGAAAGTATTCCCAGGTCAGCGCTGAAATCAGCAGCGTCGACGAAGAACGTTGGAAAGCACAGGAGCTAGGACACGACAGGGGGTGCTGGCCAAAGAGAACTGTCCAGGGGCGCTGCGACGAAGGGCAGCGGCCACAGGGGGTGGCCGGACTCGGGCGCGCGAGGGGACGGGCGCGCGAGGGGACGGGCGCGGGGCGCCGGCGACAGGGGCTGTCGGCGGGGCGCCGGCGAGACAGCGGCCAGGGGGCGCCGAAGGGGTTCTCGGCGGGGGGCGCTGGCGGGGCGGGACGCGCTCGGGGATCGCCGGACGTCGGTCTGCAGGGGGCGCCGGCGGGACAGCGGGCCAGGGGCGCGGGCGCTCTGGCGTGGGGTGAGGGAGAGGAAATGGGTTTGGGGGTGAAGGTTTGGGAGTGAAGAGAGTTAGAGAGTGTAGGTGAGGGGAAAAAGAAAAGAGAGTGAGGTTCTCCTCTGGACTTGTGAGAGAGGGAGGGAAGCTTTGTTCTGTGAGTGCCAAGGGGAGATGGGGGTGTGCGTGAGTTAATAAGGGGGGAGTGGAGGATGTGGTGTGTGCTGTGGAGAGAAAAATGAGGGAAAGTAAAAGAACGTGTGGAGGAGAGAAAATATGGGCTGACCAAGGATCCATGTTATTATTATTTTTTTTCGAAAACATTTACAATCAAAAATATATAAATATAATAATAATAATAATATTAGAAATACTAATAATAAATACTAACACTAATATTAATTAATTACGAAACATGGGTTTCACAAGTTTTTTCTAAAATGGATTTCTTCCATAGAAATAGGGAAGATAGAAACCCCCATTGGAGATGGTCTAATGTTTGGAAGGGAGAAAAATGGAGGAAAAAAAAGGTGAGGAAAAAAAATGAAAGAAAAATTAAAAGTAATAATGTTCGGAAAGGGAGAAAAATTTGAGAAAAAATTCTTTTTGTGGGCTCCACTAAAATTTATTTCTACCAAAACGAGAAGAAAATGGAAAGGAATGAGAATATTCTTGTGAGAATTTACACAACTATTCATTAAAAAAAATGTAAATATAAATTATGATTTGAGAATATCAAGAATTAAATAGTAATTATATCTTTATCCACAAATATATTTTTGAAATTTTTTTGTTCATCAAAATAAGGTAAGAAAAATAAAAATTCTACATTTATTTTACTCCCCTCCAATTGTCTTCCTCTCAAATTTCTATTTACCTCCCCCAAAAAACTTCCAAACACACCCGTAGTCCCAAGAAAACTTGTAGTGATATTACCATTTCTTAGAAAACAAAAACAAACTTTTAAAACAGCCTCAGTATGATTTTAGGCTATGCTTGGATTGAGGGAAAAAAAATAAGCAGAGTTAAGTAAAAGAAAATTAAGGTACTGTTTGGGAAGGGTGGAAAGTGGGAGGAAAGAAAAAGTTGAGGGAAAAGTGAGAGAAAAATTTTAAATGATGGTGTTTGGAAAGGGGGAGAGAACATGGGGGAGGAAAATTTGAGAGGAAAAAGTAGGTGGGTCCCACCAAAAAATTTTCCTCCCAAATGTGGGAGGAAAATAGAGAGAGATGAGAGGAATTTGAGTGAATTTACCCCACCACCCCTCAAAAAGTTAATATTAAAGCATCATTTGAGAATACCAAGGAGGAAATAGTAATTATACCTATATCCATAAACAAATAAAAAATTGTTTTTAAACTTTTCCTTCCCCTACTTTTTGTCCATCCAAACAAAGGAAGGAAAAATTAACTTTTCTTTCATTTTACTCTCCTCCATTTTCCTTCCCCTCAAATTTTCCTCTCCCTCCCCACAAATGTTCCCAAACACAGTGTAAGTGTGTGAGAGAGGATTCCTTACATATAAGTTATAACCTTCCTTGTATTTAAGAAACAATTAAGTGGGGGCGTGGTTGATAACTCTTGCTTAGATTATAAGTTTTGAGTGAGAGGGAATTAATAAAAATGTAATAGTTATTAAAATATCCTATTACATGTAACATACAGTTAGATTTGATTGATTTTAATTAAAACTTATAAAAATAAGAGGTATTTACGATTTTTCAAACAACAAACTCTCACTTTCTTTTGTTCTCCGATTTTGGAAGTTAGAAATAACGGACAAAACAAGGTTAATTTCTTCCCTCACTTAACCCTCTACGACTCTTCTTTCTAAACCTTCATCCCCAAACCAAACAATTTTTTTTTTTCCCTCTCACTTAACTCCATCTCACTTTGACTCTCTTAACCCTCAATCCAAGCAGACTCGTATGTTTGGTTTGGGATTACTGTTGTTGTTTTTAGGTTTGGTTTGGGATTACTGTCACTTTTAATAGCAAATTCACTTAACTCTCTTAACACTCAATCGAAACAAATTGTTCCAAAATATATCTGATTATCCAAAACCTTTTCAATAAATCATTAGAGAACAACTTTCGAACATATTTTTCAAAAAGGTGCAGACAACCAAAATAAGTAATTGCAAATTCAGTCTTAGAAGTTGTCATAAGGATAGAACGCTTATAATAATCCTACTTTTTAGGAGAAATTATTTAGTGAGTCAGTCAGTGGTGAAGTCTTACTCTCCACCAATGGTAGCATGACACATTATTTTTGTAATGTCATGCTTTGACTTTTCTCGTGTGTGTCATGCTGCTATTGATGGAGAATAAAATAATTTTTTACACGTAATATAATTTTTTTTCCTAATCTTATCAAAATATAATTTAAATTTTTAAATTAAGGTTTATTATATATTTATATCTTAATTAAGATTTATAGAAATTTTGATTTAAATTTAAATATTTTTTTTATGGATATATGTGAATAAAAGAGAGGGTATTCGGTTATGCGGACAAAAAGTAAAGGAAAAAAAGTGTATTCGATTATGCGGAAGAAAATGAGAGGGAGTTAAAATTATAATCTTCGATAATTTTTTAAACGAAACGGTTGATAAAATACACATCCGCTTAGATGGTTTAAAATTGAGCCGTTTTAAAACCCCTTTATAATATTTTTCATCTTTTAGAACTTACAAGTGGGCCCAGTCGAAGTCATAAACTCATGGAAGTACAAGGTAGGCCGGTAAAATAACCGTTTCCGCTCCAACTTTTTCAAAATTCCAAACGGTACGCTCCTCCGGCGGTACAGTTTTGGCGGTTCCAAGGCGCCGAGGGGACAACGTACCACACTCTCCTCCTACTTTATCATCCCGAGAAGAAGAAGAATTCGAGAAATAAAGAGAGAGAGAGAGAGAGAGAGAGAGAGAGAGAGAGAGTTGTTTGATCTAACCAACGGCTTTATTTCGAATCCCTCTCCCTCGTGTTCTTCGTTGCCATAAAGAGAAAGAAGCACTCACTGCTACCACCACTGCATTGACTCAGTCAGTACTCGCAAGAATGGGTCTTTGACTCTTCTTCTTCTTCATGGTATGGGAAAAAAGCGTTCTTTCCTATTTTGTGTGCTTGATTTTGGCATAAAGATCCCATTTTTATTGCTTCCCTAGAGTTTCCACATACTTGATTTTGATGGGTCACTCTAATTTTCATCTGGGTCTGATCTGATGTTTGCTCCTGGCAATGGGCAAGCGCAGTTTGTGGTTATTTACTACATTTTGGGTTCATTTTTATTGCTCCCCTAGAGTTTTCGCACAGTGGGCCTTGTCGGGTCACTTCCATTTTCATCTGGGTCTGATCTTCTGATGTTTGCTCTCAGCAATGGGCAGTTTGTGGTTATTTTGAGTGGAATTAGTACTGGAAGTTGTGTCTTTTTTGAGTGAAGAAGAGAATATTTGGAACAGGGGTCAGGGGTTGGTTTTCTGTTTTCAGCATTGGAAGTTTGTTATTTTCTTTTGGTCTCTGTTGCTGAATTGATGCAACTTTTGTTGGTTTTTCTCCCTAGGAAACACGGACACTTCAAAAATTGGTGCATGTGTGCGATTGCGCCGACACGAACTGGACTCCTCCAAAATATAATAGAAATTGGTACCGAGTTTTTGTCACTTCAAAAATTGGTACTGGAGCCCACCCCAGCCCCTAGGTAGCTCCGCCCCTGAACCCAATTATAGCGCTTGGGCGTTTTTGGCACCTTAATTTTCCACGGCTCAATTTTGGCACTCCAACTTCATAAATTGATTTTTGAAGCACCTTTCGTTAGGTTGGGGTCGACTAGGTTAGGTTGGGGTGGTGGGCTGGCTATGGATACACTCATGAAAAAACAAAAAAAGAAAGAAAAAAAACATATGAAAAAAAAAAACTTTAGGGGGGGGGCTGGAGCCCACCCCAGGTCCTCAGCCCCCAGGTAGCTCCGCCCCTGAGCCCAATTATAGTGTTTGGGCGATTTTGGAACCTTAACTTTCCACTGCTCAATTTTGGCACCCCAACTTCATAAATTGATTTTTGAAGCATCTTTCGTCCAAAGTAGTTGCAAATAAGAGTTCATCATGAACAAAACAATATTGTTATTGACTTCATTAACAAAACAAACACATCAACCAAAAACAAACAAAACTATTAAGGATCAAAAAGTTGACAAAAGGTGCTTCAAAAGAGCAATTTATGAAGTTGGGATGACAAAATCGAGCAGTGGAAAGTTAAGGTGCAAAAAACGGTCAAGCACTATAGTTAGGGTGCCAATAAGATAATTTAGCCCTTCTAGTAATATTGACTATAATTGGGGTGTTTTTTTTTTTTGGAGTTTGGAAATGACGATTGCAGATTAATTGAATGCTTTTTTTTTTTTCGAAATTCAGTGTAATTAAAGCTCGTCTTTCAACATAGAAGGTGTAGAGATGTGGTTGTCAATTGTGTTCTATGACTGGTTGGATAGTTCTTGGTTTGTGTTTTGGCATGCAAGAGATCTTGAAATGAATTTCTGTTATGTGCAAAAATTGTGTTGAATCTTCTTGAACATTTGACAAATCCATATTTTTCTTGGTTAACTTGCAGGTCAGAGTGCACTCTTCTTATCAAAATCTGCATTTAAGAAAGGCCTCTTGAATCACATCAAGCTGTGAGGTCACTGACCAAGGTAATCCCTTGTGAGGATTTGATTTCTTGATCACAATATTAACATGTCAATATAACTCTCAAGAGTAGTTGGTCATCTAATGCTTCTACTCCGATATCACGAACATATTGTTTTGATGCAAGGATTTCTGCTGTAGCATGTGCATAGACGTGTTATGCTTTATGGAAGAAATATAATCCTTGTGTAGGCCTAAGGCTGAATACAGTACATATCACAAATTCAGGACAATTCTGTGCCAAATTCAGATTTCTCAACGTCAAATTGATATTTGAATGGTTTTATTGTCTATTTTTTTGTTTTTGCTCGTTAGATCTAATGGAAATCCTTCTGGATGATGATGTCTTTGGTTCTAGCTTGCCACTTCTCCAAGTGTATTACCTCTAGGGAGCTCTTATTAATAGCAAGCTGAACTGTACAAAAGTAAATTTGATTAGTGGACTTGGAGAAATTATGGATCTTTTTAAATGGAACAGAATGAGTCTTGGAACATGCTAATTAGAAGTTGAATTGCTACATCAATGAATTATTATGAGTCCTATAGTACCTGGATCATGTACAAAAGTAAATTTGATTAGTGGACTTGGAGAAATTATGGGTCTTTTTAAATGGAACAGATTGAGCTGTAGAACATGCTAATTAGAGGTTGAATTGCTACATCAATGAATTATTATGAGTCCCTAACCTGGATCATGGATGAGGTGTGTTAGCTAGTTCTTGAAGAGAATCTGCTTGCTCTTCTGGATGAGTAATTCTTCAATCCAGGATTTGATATCCTAGGATCTAAAGGGAGCTTGCAATAACCCATGACAATGTTTATGGGTGTATGTAAGCATCTTAGTGAGGTTTTAGTAAGGATAAGGCACTAGTTATAGAATTCCTTAAAGAACAATCCAAGAATTTGGGAAGCTGTAACCATATTGGAGCTTGTGCAGAATATGAAGACAACCATAAAAACCGTTGATTGTGTGACAAAGCTGATGACTGTAAGCTAGAAGATGGAATTGGATTCCATAGTCATACATCACATTGTAGACAAAAGAGAAGAAACTGCAGGCTTGAGGAAGATAATTGATGGAGAACAACTTGGATTTTCGGTTATTTTGGATTTTTTTTATTTGTTTGTTAGGATAAAATAAAATAAAGAGAATTTTATCTCTTGAATTGATTGGGGTTGGTTAGGGATTGACTTATCTTATGGATAAGAAAGATTTAGTTTATCTTCTTTTTATTGTTTTGTAGCTTATAAATAGTTTGTAATTTCATAAGTTATGGATTGAAGAATTGAGAATAAGAAATCTATTTTGAGTTTATATGGTGCGATGCCAAAACCTTAAAGTGGATCTCTCTATCTTACTTGCTTCTCCGCTTTCAACGTTAACGTCCTCAATGGTAATCATAGTATTATTTTGCATTTCTATTATAATTTTTTGAGATAAATTTATAATAGTTGTTGTTCACTCTTCAATTAAAGCTTCTGCACCGAAATCTTCTCAAATTCCTAATTTCATACTAATAATCGCGTCAATAATGTTGCATTTGTGAAGCTTGACTTTTGCATTTGTGAAGCTTGACTTTTGCAACTTGTACTAATAATGATGAAAGTGCTACAGTAGGAAATATATTCATGGACTTACACATGAAGCATAAAATATTGTCACACAAACCTTATTATCGATGAAACTATCATGTGGCACTGTGGCTGTTTGTTCATTTAATTTGTATAGAACTGGACAAGGAAGTTTCTTACCTGCTTATGAAAGTTCTTCTATGTTGACCTTGAATCCTCGATGTGCTAATGAATGGAGAGGCAGCATTTACCTTTTTTCAGTCATGAATAACGAAAAATCCTGTTATGGGCAGTGGATATACAACATCAAACTGATATCCAATTGTGACTATGATTAGGTTTTTTAGATTTCTTGACAAAAAGATGAGAAAAGTTGAACTCGTTTTTCAATTGAGGATTAGATGTAGGAGGATGAAGTTGACAAGTGCATCTCTAATATTTTAAAAATATTGAGGGAATCAGCAATGTTGTCTGGTACAAAATGTTAGGAAGTATAATAACCCCATTGTTGGTTGCATTTGCAACATAAAATGCACTAAAATTTGGTCCTTGCAACACAGCCTGCAAGTACAGTTGGCTGTTGTAGCCAAAAGCACTTGCAGCCTTGTTATGTGGGCATCTACTCTTTACTCTTTAGTAAGCTTAAGATCCTGTTTGGCAAATGGAAAGTTTAGAAGAAAACTAAGAAACTAGTAGGAAGTAAGACTAGTTTCCAATTAGTTGTGTGTTTGGTAGATGGAAACTAGGTCAAGAGATTTGTAGGACTCACAAAGAGAATGGAAACTAGTTCTCAATTCTAGTATTCATTCAAAAAGGTAGTTTTTTTTTTCTAAACACTAAACATCCACTTTTTAACCCTCTATGTTAACTATTTTTTTATTATTAACATGTCATCATTGGCTACTTTATAGTTTCTATCTTCTAGTTCTAACAAGCAAACAACCATTTTAATTAGAACTTAGTTTCTTTAGGTTTCCTAAGTTTTTAGAAACCAATGGAAACTAAGTTTCTTAGTTTCAAAATGTTTCCTTTGCCAAACAGGCCCTAAAGGACAACATTACTTATCGTAGACCACCAATTTGGATCAGGTAGTTATGAGCAATAGACAGCCTTTCCACAAAAGCTAGAGGTCAGTTGGTAAACCTACCTTTTCGGTCATTAAGTTCAGGAACAGGCAACCAAGGAGCACTATCCAAGTTCCCCTAGACTAAAAAAGAGCCTGCAAAAAGAGGTAAGAAGATACGGTTTGCTATACGAAATGACATCAATCTCTATTGCACAAGCTAAAGAGTGAAAAAGGAATGGCATTCCCATTGTTACAACAGTGATGATATTTGAATTTGTACAAGGTTTCCCACTAATATTGGTTAGTCCATTTATTTTTCCCCTTTTGTTTGCAGGTCCAAGCAATTAATTCGCTCAGAACTTATGGCGTCTGGTACTACATTTTTAGATGATGTCAGAATCCATCCTGAGATTATTGACCCTCCCCAAAACAAAGATAATGTGGAAGTTACTGAACACGTCAGTGACCATATTCAGAATTCACCTAAATCACATGTGGCTGTTGCTAGCAATGTTCGTGAACTTCTGGAGTGTCCTGTTTGCTTAAACGCAATGTATCCACCCATCCATCAGGTATCTGTAGCGTTCTATCTCATATATCCTGTTCCTACCTGTTTTCCTGTATTTATTTCAATATTTATAGTGCTTAACTGCCAAGTTGTAACTCTGAGGAGGAAGAAACAGCATTCTCGAACCTTGTCACTAAGTGACTGGTTGGCATATAATCAGTTGTACCTACAGCCTCGTGTAGTATCAAGCCTGACCTAGACTGTTCAGTTAACACCCCACATCATCCAAGCTACTAATCTAAAAGTAGAAATGTTCAACTCAACAAAATGTGAATTGTTTCTACTGATTTTAGTATTAATGAAAATCTTACTTACAAGATAACCAACTGCCTTTTGATGTTATGAAATCACATTGGCAAGCAAACCAAATGTATGAATTACAGAATATACCAAAACTAGGTAGAATTTGAATTGGCATTCCAAGTTTGTGCTACCAAATGGGACCTCCCTTTAGCATGTGCCATAAGAGCGTGTCTGGACATATAATGACCTATTTAAAACCTTAAACTTGGTCTTGGAACTTGTCATATTCAGGACCAGATCACAATCATCATGCTCTTCCATATGGAAAACATCTGAATTGGACTTAAGGAATTCCAGAATATGAGAAGTTGGTAAAATTTGAATGTGTTGTAAGTGTTAGTCTGGACATCTTTCCTGCTGTAGTGAAGTTAACAACCTATTTAAAACCATAAACTTGGCATTCAAACTTCTCATTTTGATTACCAGATCACCATCCTCTCATCTAAGCCTTCTACCTTGAGAATGGTGTCCGTCGTGGACCATGGGAAGATTCCCAATGGATTGACACGGTTCTTGAGTGGCTGTCGACCTTAAGTGCACCCTCTGATCTGGTGCTAAATTCCTAGTCAGGGAAGCTAAGGAACAAGAGGTGAAACTTACATTAAGGTTCACAGTATCGGTATCGGAAACGGCATCAGACTATTCCTATGAGTATTGGTATCAGCGATATCGGTAGTATCAGCGGTTTCGGATCGAAATATCGGATTTTTTGGTATCGGAAAACAAATAATTATTTACATTTAAAAACATATATTTTATAAATTTAGGCATAACTTTAAGTATTTTCAATGTTATTTCTTAGTAGTTTTGAAATTAAATGACATAGTAGTCATCCTTACAGATTGGTAGATTGATTTTTTTTTTTCTTTTACATGCTTTTACAACCTTATTATGCTTTAAACCGTTGTTGATTTGTCTTTTTCGTTTAATTTTCTTTGCCGAATTGACCGGAAAAGAGACCCCTAATGTCGGTATCGGTCAGTATCGGGTATCGGTCGGTATCGGTCAGTATCGGGTATCGGTCGGTATCGGATCGGGACATGCCAAACCGTATCGGTATCGGCCGATACTTTAAACCATAGTTACATAGCAAATTGTCAGGTAGACAAACCTGTTGGCATTAATGGTATGGTAGGCATGGCTATGGAGAGATGAGGAGATAAGATGATGGAAACCCTACAAGCATGTGGAGGTAATATTTTGTAGAATAACCATCACATCCTCCTATTAGGGATTTTCAAAGAATTATAACCTAGAGAATTACAATAAAAGACAAATAATCCTAGAAAAATAATTAAATCTAATCTTAAGATTTTGCTGGTCTCTATCTTGGTGTCTAAGTGCCAAATCTCCCTTGGACCCCAATCGGTCAACCGGTTATACAACCTGTTTACCGATTGGTCTCTTTTATTTCTAGAAAACTTTTTTTTGTCATCAACCTCTGAATATGTTAAGCTCATGCAACGAAGGAGTACTGTCCAAGTTCTCCTAGACTAGGGAAGAATCTGATTGTAGGAAAGAATCAGTCCAGATAGTGTACCCTAAGTGAACCCTCTGATCTGGTGCCAAATTCCTAGGCCGGGTAGCTAAGGAACGAGAGGTGAAACTTACTTAGCAAATTGTCAGGTAGACAAACCTGTTGGGATTCATGGTATGGACTATGGAGGCATGGGTATGGAGGGATGATAAGAAGAGAAGATGATGGAAACCCTACAAACATGTGGAGGTAATATTTTGTAGAATAACCATCATATCCTCCTATTAGGGGTTTTCAAATAATTATAACCAAGAGAATTAAGACTAAAATATTCCTAGAAAATAAATTATATCTAACCAGATTAAGATTTCGCTGGTCTCTAACTTGGTGTCTAAGTACCAAATCTCCCTGGACCCCAACTGGTCAACCGGTTATACAACCTGTTTACCGATTGGTCCCTTTTATTTCTAGAAAACCTTTTTTTGGTCATCGACCTCTGAAGTATATTTTAAGCTCATGCAACGAGGGAGTACCGTCCAAGTTCTTCTAGACTAGGAAATAATCGAAGGGTCAGTTCTACCTGATTGGATTACCAAGGGAATCAGTCCAGATAGTGAACCCTAAGTGACCCTTAAGTGAACCCTCTGATCTGGTGCCAAATTCTTAGTCAGGGCAGCTAAGAGACGAGGTGAAACTTACATAGCAAATTGTCAGGTAGACTAACCTGTTGGGATTCATGGTATGGTAGGCATGGATATGGAGAGATGAGAAGAGAAGATGATGGAAACCCTACAAGGATGTGGAGGTAATATTTTGTAGAATAACCATCATATCCTCCAAGCATGTGGAGGTAATATTTTGTAGAATAACCATCATATCCTCCTATTAGGGATTTTCAAATAATTATAACCTAGAGAATTACAATAAAAGACTAAAATAATCCTAGAAAATAAATTAAACCTAACCAAATTAAGATTTCGCTGGTCTCTAACTTGGTGTCTAAGTACCAAATCTCCCTTGGACCCCAACCGGTTATACAACCTTTTTAGTGTTTACCGATTGGTCTCTTTTACTTCTAGAAAACCTTTTTTTGTCATCAACCTCTGAAGTATGTTTTAAGCTCATGCAACGAGACTAGGAAAGAATCTGATTGTAGGGTCAATTCTGTCTGATTGGATTACCAAGGGAGTGAGTCCAGATAGAACCGGCCGACTATAGAGCCTATTCTTGGCAAGTTTTCTTCAGTTATTTATTGCGAATAAAGCATGTTTATTTTTAGGACAAGTCATGATATGTATTTGTTACAACAATCATAGAAATCAACAAAGATAAAGAAAAAAACAAACGCAAAGATTTAACATGGTTTGGTCAGGGTGACCTACTCCATGGGCGAAGATTGGAGATGTTTCTACTAATTTCAAAAAGGGAAATCAACAAAGATAAAGAAAAAACAAACACAAAGATTTAACATGGTTTTTTGAAATTTCAAATCTCAAAACCCTAGCCTCCAAAAAATACATCCAAGTTCTCTCAATTTATGAATAACAGATCTGAATGATATATACATAGAGGAAACCAGTATCCTGACAGCCTCAGCCTTTCACTTCCGTCACAGACCTCTAATATGTTATTTATACTACTTTGTACATGTCAAGAAACTTGATATTTCAACTACTATGACAACACTACTACTACCACTAATGCTGCTATGACAACTCAAGTCTGATTTGATGCATCTAAATAACAATGCATGTTATTGATGCTATCTCACATTCCGGATCATCTGTCTATTAGTATTTGGATTGACATGTTTGAAGTATAACCGTACAAAAACTTTGAATGTCACAATTTTCTATTTTTCTTGACACTTAAACTTTATTTCCAGTGTTATCCTTTTGTATCTTATATATCTTTATGTTATCTATATTTAACTGTTACATAATCTGTCATTTTGTGTTTCCAGTGCTCAAATGGCCATACTCTATGTTCTGGTTGCAAGCCAAGAGTACATAATCGTTGTCCGACATGCAGGCATGAACTGGGCAATATAAGATGTCTTGCACTCGAGAAAATTGGTGCTTCTCTTGAACTGCCTTGCAAGTACCAGAGCTTTGGGTGTCTCGGTATTTATCCTTATTACTGCAAGCTAAAGCATGAATCACAGTGCGTTTATCGGCCCCATAGTTGTCCCTATGCTGGATCCGAGTGCACGGTTATAGGTGACATACCCTATTTGGTTACTCACCTAAAAGATGATCATAAGGTTGATATGCACAACGGAAGCACCTTCAACCACCGATATGTCAAATCGAATCCACATGAGGTTGAGAATGCAACCTGGATGCTGACGGTATAATTTCCAATCTAAATTTGTTTTCTTGTTTTTATGCCTTTTTGATAATGCAACCTGGATGCTGACGGTATAATTTCCAATCTAAATTTGCTTTCTTGTTTTTATGCCTTTTTTGGGTTAGTTTGCTTCCAATATGGCTCATGAGTTTGGGTTAGTTTGCTTCCAATATGTCTCAATAACATAAAATTCTTATGATGCATGAATGTACTTTAAGCATTATATATTTATTTCGGGAATTTGAAGAGGATGAACACTAAAGCTTGAATCTCCCTGGACGGTTATTAGGATGTCCTTTCCCTCCCAGAACATGTAGAAAGCATACCTACTTGTAGTACAAATATTTCTCCCTATAAATGATCCCGCAAGATGTGTAAGTATCTTTTTTCGAATCTGTGAACCTTGTATATGATTTATTGTTGTCTATTATTTTAGTCAAATCTTGCCATGTAGGCATAAGATGTTCTTCTATGAACCTGGTCAATTATAACTGTGTGCTCACCATAGAAAGCTTGTCCATTTTTATTCTTCGAGAACTCTTTTAACTTGAACTCTCTGTCATCACATTAAAAGTAGATTGTACATTTCCTTGTCCCTTTTTAACCTTTTTCAGTTATTTGCATAGGGAATGATAATGCGCATTGACATCTCAAGTTTTATATTGTATTGTTTCTCAGGTTTTCAGTTGCTTTGGGCAGTACTTTTGCCTGCATTTTGAGGCATTTCAACTGGGCATGGCTCCCGTATACATGGCATTCTTGCGGTTCATGGGGGACGACAGCGAAGCCAAAAACTACAGCTACAGCCTCGAGGTTGGAGCCAACGGGCGCAAGATGGTTTGGCAAGGGATCCCCAGAAGCATTAGGGACAGCCACAAAAAGGTTCGTGACAGTTACGATGGCCTCATCATCCAACGCAATATCGCGTTGTTCTTCTCTGGCGTCGATCGCAAGGAACTGAAGCTGAGGGTCACCGGAAGAATATGGAAGGAACAGTGAGAAAGAAACCGGGTTTGCTAGTTTAGCAAGCGAGTTGCTTGTAATGTTTAGCAAGTTGTGGTTTGTGTTGGTGTAGGTGGACAGGTCCCGTCTGTGTAATGTTGTTGAATTGTTTAAAGGCAAACTCTCTTTGTCTTGCTTATTGAAAGAAAATGTAAACTTATTCCAAACTTAAAACAAAATACATAATTCATCATCATCCTGTGTCAATGTTTCTTTTTTGTGTCGAGTGACGTGTCTTTGGAACTAACAGAGCATAAATGCAGGCATGAAGTCGGGAACACCATATGTACTTATCTATGATGATCTCTTTAATTATCAAATATTTTACTTCGTGTTGGTTTCTAATGTGTCGGTGATGCTATATATTCTTGGCAACTGGGAGATGCTAGTTTAGCACCTGTTGACAAAGTTGCAGAATGAGTCCTACATGAACATACATATTTGGAGATTATATTCATTGGGGAACAATCTCAATTGCTTGTTCCTTGGTCCCCTCTACTTCATCCAGACTAGAGTTTAAATGCTAAAAAAATGCTTCCTCACTCTTGCATCAAACATAATATCACAGCAATAATCTTCTGAGTTTTTCACGCTGTACAACATTGAAGGCGAAGCGTCGGTTAAAGATTTGTCAAAAAGATGATGTTGGATTGTATCTCGTTTTCGGATGAGTGCTCGATGGGGGTGACAGTAAAGTTGGTAATTTAGTCCAACCTCGGATAGAAGTGGGATTATGTCGTATAGATAATTGTGATTGGTTCAAGCTGTATTACATGAGAATTTTCTTTTAAGACATATGAGCTCAGTCCAATATTGTATTTCATGGGCCAACTCCGGTTCGGATCACACCACATTCCCAACAAATGAATAGAAAAACCGAAGTCTCAACTTAGCTGAGTTGGAGATGAAGGACTTGAATAGAGCCAAAAAGATTTCGGGGACGGAGAGGGCCAACTCCGGTTTGGGTCACACCGCATTCCTACCCAACAAGTGAATAGGAAAACCGAAGTCTCAAACTTTACTAAGTTTGAGATTAAGGACTTGAGTATAGCCAGAAAGATTTTGGGGATGGACAATAAAAAGGAGAGGGAATAACGAAAATTGTCTTTATCTCATAAGCCCTATATTGAGAATATCATTGCTTGTTTGGTATGAAAGATGCATAGTCTGTTTTTACTCCATTGGCTGCACACACACACTCCCGACCGCAGCGCTCATGTGTCCCCACCTCCTCCCCCTACGCAGCGCCCCCAACCCTGCCTCAACGGCGGCAGCAACGACAACGCACGATAGAGAGAGGGGGGAAGGGGCGGCGCGGGGTGGTGCAACTGGAGGTAGAGGGAGGGGGTGCAGCTGGGTAGAGGGGATTGAGTGAGAAACGGGATAGTTTCATCATTTTTATTTTTCAGAATGAAAAAAACTAGGTTGCCCGCAGGCGGGCTGCCCGTCCACCGCGTGACCGCACCCCATTGGCCCCTTCTATATTCATGGGTCCCACGTCGGTTGACCTTCCAATGGGACGACGTCACGTGACGGACGGGCTGGCCCGCAGACAGACAACGTAGCAGCTCTCTTTTAGAATATCAAATTGATACTTGTCAATTTTGAGAATATCAAGCTGAAAAAGTTGAATAATTGAAGGTATGAAATTGTAATGTAGCCGATAAATTATGGCTAATTCTAAGGGCACACCACTTTTTGCTAGGGGTTATCCCTTACTAGGGACAACCTATAATAGTGGAACTTTTACTGGAGACAGTCCGAAATTTACTTGGGACTAACCCCCTCCCCCCCCCCCCCCCCCCCAAAAAAAAAAAAAAAAAAATCTCCCACTTCATTTTATCATTTTCTTTCTCTCTTCTAATTTCTCAAACCCTAAAACTATTTTCTCTTCTCCACAACTCCACTCCCAAAATTTCTAACCCTAAATTTCTTCTCTATTCCTTCAAATCCAATCAATGGCACCTTTAGGGTTATTGTATGGATTTTTTGAACACGACAAATCCTTTATTTTCTATGAAATCCTAACCCTAGAACACGACAAAGGATCAATTTGGCCGTTCTGGCCGCCACATTCGCGCACGTCGACATGATTGCAGGTAGACCGGCAGTCCTAATGTAAAAAAGGACTGCATGCAGACTGACAGTCTTATAATAAAGCAGGACTGCATGAAGTCCTGAAATAAAGTTAGACTGCAGGCTGTCCTGCAGTCCTCTATTATTTTAGGACTGTATGTTGTCCTGCAGTCGTGACCATTATTTTTGATATTATTTTCTGACTGTATGTTGTCTTGTAGCCATGCGACCGCTGCCAAAATAAAACGACCATCCGCGTCGGAGCGCAAGGAACGCGATGCGGCCCATCCTCTTGAAAGACCAATAAGAATTGTCGAACCCCTTCCAGAAAGAGAAGTCGTTGCACCGATTGGCCGGTCTCGGACGAAGACACTGGGTCCCCCAACTCGATCGAAGCAAACAGCTCCTCCTAGTCCTCCGTCTTCTTCCGATGACGATGTGCCTATTGGCCAACTCCGCACACGCGATTTCACTCCCCGTTCCCGGAATAAGTAAAATTTTTACTTTTTTCTATATATGGTATCTGGCACATGTATATTGATTGCATGTATCATGTATTTGTAATTGGCCATAGCATGGAACAGTATCTCATCGCAGATTAGTGTGCCACCCCTTGTCCTTGTCTGGGTGTAGGCGTGGCTCACCGATTCGATGATAAGATTTCTGGACCGTATTATGGTTAGAATTTTTATTTAATTAATTTAATTAGTTGTATCATATAGCATTTAACATGTCATTAGTCATATGGTTAGGTCATGTTAAGAATAGGGTTTTTATGAGTCAACCCAACCCTACTATATATATTCTCTTTCCCTCTCTCTCTCTCTCTCTCTCTTGATAACTTTTTGTTTTCTTCTTCAAAGCAACTTTTAGGCAAGTACATCTTGCACAAATGAGAGACCACTTGCATTTTTTTTATTTCTTGTTATTTCTCTGATATTATTAGTCTAGATTGTTGATCTCTTCATTATCAAGAAGTTTAGTTCTTGGAGTTTTTTTATTTTAGTGGCTAATTTTGTGTAGATCTAAATTTTTAAAACTAGGATTTTATGGATTTTCGTAATTTTGATCTATCAAACTTGCTTATTTTCGAAAACTACTTGTTCCATGTTGTAGAGAATTCAATTTCATTCAGTTTAAACCTTTATTTTGTCCAATTCCGAGTCTTATAACCCAAGTTATGGACATTGGTGTTTGCGAAAAATAAAAGAGATTGGATTTCTACAAACTGAGAAAGAGTACAAAGAGAAGGGTACTATTAATTTTTGGAAAAGTACAACTATAGGAATCTGATCAGAAGACGATCACTTTATCCCTTAAACGATGTGATATTGAAGACCTGAGCCTCTGGAGGATGCAACAGCACTTTAGCAGGAAATTATGATTATTCCTTGATCTTTTGAGACTGATTTGAAACTCTATTTATAGAGTTCTTGAAATAACTGTTTAGCAGTTATTCTGGGTTGCACGGACTTCAGGTTGCGCGTCTCCTGTTCACTTGCACAAGCGGTTACACCAACTGCTGTGGACGCGTGGCATCGTTTGATTGAGATGCGCGTGGTCGTGGGTAGTGTAGTGGGCACGTTCTGCGAAGTTAGTGGCTTGCGCACCACGTCACCCTGCTCCGGATGCTGTTTGATCACCTTGTGCGTGCTTTATCAGGTTGCGTGGTGTCACGCCCCGAGTCGGCAACGTTCGTCCCCGATGTTAATTTTGCCGATTCGATCGTCCTCGCTAAGGCGTGATGCCGTACGAGTCTGGAATTGCACTCGTACAAGGCAGAACGTTACGTTGCATTTGATATAAATACGCTAAGTTGAAACTTCACAATTCACATCAGAATTTAAGACGCAGTATAGGAAGATAGAAATGCTTTTCATTCATAGCTTGCAACGAAGTACAAGTCGTAATTACATTGGATGCCGTTGCGGCTACATTGATTGAAAACAGAAAGAAAATACATTCGACAAGTTGCCTGAACTACGCTTGCCGTCCCATACATTCGCCCCTTTATACATAAGCCGTCGACTTGAATTGGCTTCAAAATACTTCAGCATAGGAAGAGCTTCAAAACGCCTCTCCGCACTTCAGCTTCATTTTAGGTTGGAGCGCCCGCCGCACCTAGGGAAATTGGGAGAGGGGATTAGCACACTTGCTAAGTGGACGAGACGAACCAACTCGTCTAAACCGACTCTGATTGTTAGGGTAGGCATCCTTTAGAGTTGTCTTTCTATTAGAACTAAATGAATTCAGTTCATATTCGATAGCCGTCTTTGAGTAATAAAGCATACAGTATAACATCGCAGTTTATCATATTTCTTACCACGGCCATGCTCGTCCCTGCATGAAAACAGAGATAATATTTACCCTGCATAAGACAATAGGTGAGCATACAACTATCTTATATGCGGTCATTGGTGCTACGCACCACTAGGGACTTAATCGAAGTTGGCATGCGACGCTACCCTTTCAGCCTAGGTTGCAAGCCTTACTGAAGGTCCCGCATGCCTCGCGCCGAAGCACGATAAATTATTTCTCCTAGGACGAATCGGTTCCGATGCCCCGGATACCGTTTCGAGGAAAACGAACTTGTGCACAAGCTGTCTATGACCATGCCTATGTGCGAACAGTTTAATATATATGCAACCAGTTTCGTATAGCGCGGATAGTATCGAACGGCATTATCATTTCTCGCAACTCATGCAACGATTCATTTTCCCCAAAGCCGTACACCGATTTAGCGTCCCGTGGGCACCAAATTGTCCGAGGCATCATAACCCATGATCGACGTTTCACATTATTTTGCAGCACGTGAAATAGTCTATCTTTTTACTAGAACCTTAAACTTTTCTGTTTATGTGAGAAACTTGTATTTTTCAGAGTAGATTACTCAAAATCAATACATTTTTTCCGAGTTCTTGACTTAGTGGATTGGCATGCAATTAACTTGGCATCGTTCGATTTGAATGAATTCGAAGCAAGGAATAAGTTTGCGGGACAGAGTAGAAAAGAAGGGTCGAATCACCCACCGATTACTTTGCTTCGTGCCGATCGTCCAAGCGCTACGCAACGTCAATCTTTAGTTACACGAGCTCCTGCAATGGCACCAACGCTTTGTTAGAATTCATTCTTTTCCCCTTGCATCGAAATTGTAATTGCATCCATGAAAACGACGCGAAAGCACTTCATCAAGCCCAGCGGCAAAGCTCCAAGAAAACTATATACAGCGGTCCGGTCCCGTCGAAGGGACTCTTATAGAGAGCTCACTCGCCGAGATGCAGCCCGCTGCATCTAGGACTTATTCCAACAGAAGTCGTTCCATTAGTTGGATCGATTCTCGTAACTTCTGTCCAAATCGATTTGAATCGATGCCGCAAGGCGTTATCGTTTACCAAGCTTAGCGATCGAGTCAGACGGCCATCTAAGTTCCCGGCCGATTTGACTCGGCGCTAGCATATTATGAAGTTCCGTCGTCTATCGAAAGCGAGGTGCTACATAATATACCCCTAAGAAAAAGTTTCGTCCCGAAACTTAAGAACAAGGGTCTGACCTTAATTTAGACAAACAACGTGGGGTACTTCTCTTTCATCTCCGCCTCCATCTCCCACGTCGACTCCTCGACTGAATGGTTCCGCCAAAACACGTGGACCAAGGACATCGACCGATTGCGTAGCACTTTCTCCTTGCGGTCCAAAATTTGAATAGGCTCCTCCGAGTAAGACAAGTCAGTACGTAGCTCCAACTGATCGAAGCTAACCACATGACTTGGATCGTACACGTATTTTCGAAGTTGTGAAACGTGGAAAACATCGTGCACATCAGCTAAGGCAGGAGGTAGTGCGATCCGATAAGCAACCGTCGCAACTCGCTCAATGATCTCGAAGGGGCCTACAAATCTCGGGCTCAACTTGCCCTTAACGCTGAACCGCATCACCCCGCGCATGGACGTTACTTTCAGAAACACATGGTCCCCGACCAAGAACTCTAGCGGTCATCGACGAAGATCTGCGTAGCTCTTTTATCGACTTTGTGCGATGCGGAGTCTATCTCGAATCAAGCGGACCTTTTCGACGGCCTGCTCTACCAGTTCCGGTCCAAGCACTTGTCGCTCTCCGACTTCATCCTAGCATATCGACGAACGACACTTCCTCCCGTAGAGCGCTTCGTATGGAGCCATCTGAATGCTCGACTGATAACTATTGTTATACGCAAACTCCGCAAGCAGCAAATGCGTATCCCAACTAGTCTTTAGGTCCATCGCACACAGACACAACATATCTTCTAAGATCTGATTGACCCTCTCTGTCTGACCGTCTGTTTGGGGATGGTACGCCGAACTAAAGTTCAGTTTGGTCCCCATCGCTGCTTGGAGGCTCGTCCAGAAACGCGATAGGAATCGCCCGTCTCTGTCCAAAATTATAGAGGCCGGTACCCCGTGCAGTCGAACAATCTCATCGACGTAGATTTGTGCTAACCGATCGACGCTCCATCCTACTTTAATTGCGATGAAGTGAGCCAACTTGGTCAATCTATCAACAATGACCCAAATCGTGTCATTCTCCCGCGGCGTCTTCGAAAATCCCACAATAAAATCCATCGAGATATTGTCCCACTTCCACTCGGGAATAGCGATGTTCTGCAGCTCGCCGCATGGCCGTTGGTGTTCCGTCTTCACCTGCTGACACGCCATGCATTGCGATACGAACGTAGCCACGTCTTTCTTCATGCTGTGCCACCAAAAGTTTGTGCGCAAGTCCTTGTACATCTTGATGCTTCCAGGATGTAACGAGTACTTCGCATAATGTGCCTCCGTCAAATTTTTTTTTCTGAGTTCGGCAGTTTCAGGAACGCAAAGCCTTCCCTTTAGTCGCATCGTCCCGTCTCTGTCTTCCGCAAAGTCAGTCGCCCTTCCCGTTGAAATCAGCTCGCACATTTTCTTCAGGAATGAGTCGTCCTCCTGTGCGGTCTTTATCTTGCTAAGCAGGCTCGATCCTAACTTCAGCTGAGCTAGGTGCAGGTGTCGATACTCAATTCCGAGTTCGATACCCATCGCTTCAAGGTCTCGCTGTATCTCCTTGTTTATGGCCAGTGTTCCCATAAACATTCTGCTGAGTGCGTCGGCCACCACGTTTCCCTTGCCCGGTGTATACTCGATCGTTAGCTCATAATCTTTTATGAGTTCGAGCCAACGTCGCTGTCGTAGGTTGAGTTCCCGTTGCGTAAATAAGTATTTCAGGCTTTTATGATCTGTGTAGATTTTGCATGCCACACCATAGAGGTAGTGCTGCCATAACTTCAACGCAAAGACGATCGCCGCCAATTCTAGGTCGTGCGTCGGATAGTTTTTCTCGTGCTGCTTCAACTGCCGTGAAGCGTAGGAGATGACTTTGTCTCTCTGTATGAGTACGCACCCGAGGCCAGTTCCCGATGCGTCGTTGAATATCCGAAAGCCTTCTGGACCATCTGGAAGTGCAAGGATTGGAGCTGAGACGAGCCGTTGCTTCAACTCTAGAAAGCTGGATTCACAGTCGTCGCTCCATTCAAATACTACTCCCTTCTGGGTGAGGCGAGTCAGAGGCGACGCTAGTTTTGAAAAGCTTCGTACGAACCTACGATAGTAGCCCGCTAAGCCCAGAAAACTCCGAATGTCGCTAGCCGAGGCAGGTCGTTTCTAATCCACCACCGCATCAATCTTCTTTGGGTCCACCGCGACACCTTCGGCAGAGATTACGTGCCCGAGGAATGTCACGCTACTTATCCAAGACTCGCACTTACTCTGCTTGGCGTACAATTTGTTTTCACGCAGAATCTGCAGTACCGTCTTCAAATATTCTGCATGTTCTTCACGATTCTTTGAGTAGACAAGGATATCGTCGATGAATACGACTACAAATTTATCTATTTGAGGTCGGAAGACTCGGTTCATCAGATCCATGAACGCGGCTGGGGCATTCATCAAACCGAACGGCATGACGAGGAATTCGTAATGACCATACCGAGTACGAAAGGCAGACTTCGATATGTCATCGGACTTGATCTTTAATTGATGATAGCCTGAACGAATATCAATTTTTGAAAATATTATCGTGCCTTGCAATTGGTCAAACAAGTCGTCGATTCGCGGCAAAGGATACTTGTTTCGCACGGTCGCCTTGTTGAGTTCCCGATAGTCGATGCATAGCCGCAATGAACCATCCTTCTTCTTCACGAACAGTACGGGAGCTCCCCACAGAGAGACGCTAGGGCGAATAAATCTGCGGTCTAGCAACTCTTGTAATTGCACCTTCAGCTCCTTCAGTTCTGCTGGAGCCATTCGGTAAGGCGCCTTTGATATCGGCCGTGTATCCGAAAAGGTGTCGATGCTGAATTCAATTTCTCGATCCGGCGGCATCCCGGGCATCTCATCAGAAAAAACGTCAGGAAAATCTGCCACAACATCAGTCTGCATTGTGTTTGTATTATCCGTCCGTGTGTCTCGAACTGATGCCAAGTATCCCGCACAGCCGGAACGCAGCATACGCCTTGCCGAGATTGTCGATACCATCATTGCCGTCTTCGAGAACGTACCGCACGAATATGAGAACTCTGTCTCGCCAGGAAGGCGAAACACCACTCTCTTCCCCGCGCACTCGATCGTTGTATGACAAGCGCCCAACCAATCCATGCCCAGGATTATGTCGTAATCTTTGATGTCTAGCACGACGGCATCCAAGGATAGATATCTTCCCCCGACGCAAATGTGGCCATCCCTACAAATAAAGTTTGCAGGCATATCGACTCCCGACGGAGTGCTAATACTAATATTTATATCTAGTGATTGCATGGTTATTTTATTTTCTTTCGCATAATCAGCAGATATAAAGCTATGCGTCGCACCCGAATCGAATAGGACTCGAGCAGGTTTATCTTTGTAGAGTAATATACCTGTTACAACCGTATTGGACGCGTATGCCTCGTCCCGAGTTAAGGCATAAACTCGGCCTTGAGCTCCGTGGCGTTGATTCTGCGGGGTCACAGGCACCGCGTTTGCGCGTTGTAGTGTAGGCGTTTTATATGGATTCGGAGTGTTCCTTGGTGGGTTGTGTTGATTCGGCTTCCCCGCCTGACAATATTGACTGAAGTGGCCTAGCTCGCCACACTTGAAGCATGTTCTCAGTCTATAATCGGGTGCTCGGTGCCCACGCTTGCCGCATCTGTTGCAATTTACTGCGGCAAAGTGACCACGATTCTCAGATGTGTTTGGGCGCTTTTGTACTCCCAATCCTCCAGCGTCATTAGGACGCTTGTTGAAGTTGTTGCGAACGACAGGCACGGCCCTTTGTGACATACGGCCAAAGATTCGCTCACTATCAAGTGCGGCTTCGTAGGATTCACGATAAGTTTGGCATCGTTGGTTCATGACGTCCCTACGCAGTTCGTTGTTGAGGCCTTGCTGAAAACGCTCGCACCATTCTTCTTTGTTGGACAGGAAGGCGCCGGCAAATTTTACAAGTTTCGAGAAGCTTGTATCATAATCTTCAACACTCATATTCCCCTGCCTCAACATCATGAACTCATCCCCCTTCTGTCGACGGATGGCGCGAGGAACGTACTGCTCAAGGAAGGCTGTCTTGAATATTTCCCAAGAAATCTTTTGTTGGAATCGGTTTCACAGATCTCTTGTTTCTTCGCCGTCCACCAGTCATGTGCTCTTAGTTGTAACTGCAGCGCCGCACAGGCCACCCTCTGGGACCCTTCGATGCAGAGGAGATCGAACAAGTCCTCCATCTCTGCGAGCCATCCTACTATCACGTCTGGCTCTGCTCAGCCGTTGAACTTTGGCGGGTTCATTTTGCGAAACTCCTTCACTTTGAACATGGAAGGAGAGTTCATCATTTGCGGGGAGACTTCTTCCTCCTCGTCTTCTTCTTGATCACCTTGCGTTTCCTCGGGCTCTTCGTCTGTCATCTTGGTATTGCGCGCCATTCTGCTCACTATCTGAGTCAGGACATTCATCTGTTTCTGTTGCGCCTCAAATTGGGCTTTGAATTGTGTCTGAAGCCTTGTTAGCAATTCGGCAAACGGAAAAAAATTCGGGACGGCAAAAGTACAAGTATAAATTGGCTTAGTGTAAGTAAAATACGTTCAAAAATTCGGTCAAATGTTCAAAAAATGAAAATATTGAGTTTAGAAACTTTACATTCTTAAGTATGTTGTTAAATTTGGTTAATTAAACAGGTTCCTAGCATGTTTATTGTACCAAATTTGTCAATAATTTATATAGAACATGTTTTAAACTTCGCATGCTTAAAATTTATATACTGATTTGGATCTGTCAAAAGTATGCAAGTATTATACGTTTATGAAAGATACGAAAAAATTTGCGTATAATACGAGTTTTATTCGGGTGATTGCTAACAAGGGTCTGAAGTTGTTGCTGCTGCAGTTCCATTAACTGTAGCATCTTCTCCATAGTCGTCTCGCTAGGGCCAGTGCTTTTTGTGCTCGACGTACTATCCACGGTTTGGGTTGTTGGGCCGGCGATTTTTTTTATCTTGCTTAGTCATTCCTACAAACAGTGTAAACCCGTTAGTATTTTTCAAAAATATCTACGGACTTACCTGTATGGAACTTGTATTTCACGCAGCATGCCGACAAGCATTCAATCAAGCCATCGTAACGGACATTCCAACAATAAAACATCTTTCGAAAATCTGAGGAAACATAACTGAGCTCTGATACCAATTTGTCACGCCCCGAGTCGGCAACGTTCGTCCCCGATGTTAATTTTGTCGATTCGATCGTCCTCGCTAAGGCGTGATGTCGTACGAGTCTGGAATTGTACTCGTACAAGGCAGAACGTTATATTGCATTTGATATAAATATGCCAAGTTGAAACTTCACAATTCACATCAGAATTTAAGACGCAGTATAGGAAGATAGAAATGCTTTTGATTCATATCTTACAACGAAGTACAAGTCGTAATTACATTGGATGCCGTTGCGGCTATATTGATTGAAAACAGAAAGAAAATACATTCGACAAGTTGCCTGAACTACGCTTGTCGTCCCATACATTCGCCCCTTTATACATAAGCCGTCGACTTGAATTGGCTTCAAAATACTTCAGCATAGGAAGAGCTTCAAAACGCCTCTCCGCACTTCAACTTCATTTTAGGTTGGAGCGCCCGCCGCACCTGGGGAAATTGGGGGAGGAGATTAGCACACTTGCTAAGTGGACAAGACGAACCAACTCGTCTAAACCGACTCTGATTGTTAGGGTAGGCATGCTTTAGAGTTGTCTTTCTATTAGAACTAAATGAATTCAGTTCATATTCGATAGCCGTTTTTGAGTAATAAAGCATACAGTATAACATCGCAGTTTATCATATTTCTTACCACGGCCTTGCTCGTCCCTGCATAAAAACAGAGATAATATTTACCCTGTATAAGACAATAGGTGAGCACGCAACTATCTTATATGCGGTCATTGGTGCTACGCACCACTAGGGACTTAATCGAAGCTGGCATGCGACGCTACCCTTTCAGCCTAGGTTGCAAGCCTTACTGAAGGTCCCGCATGCCTCGCGCCAAAGCACGATAAATTATTCCCCCTAGGACGAATCGGTTCCGATGTCCCGGATACCGTTTCGAGGAAAACGAACTTGTGCACAAGCTGTCCATGACCATGCCTATGTGCGAACAGTTTAATATATATGCAACCAGTTTCGTATAGCACGGATAGTATCGAACGGCATTATCATTTCTCGCAACTCATGCAACGATTCATTTTCCCCAAAGCCGTACACCGATTTAGCATCCCGTTGGCACCAAATTGTCCGAGGCATCATAACCCATGATCGACGTTTCACATTATTTTGCAGCACGTGAAATAGTCTATCTTTTTACTAGAACCTTAAACTTTTCTGTTTATGTGAGAAACTTGTATTTTTCAGAGTAGATTACTCAAAATCAATACATTTTTCCCGAGTTCTTGACTTAGTGGATTGACATGCAATTAACTTGGCATCGTTCGATTTGAATGAATTCGAAGCAAGGAATAAGTTTGCGGGACGGAGTAGAAAAGAAGGGTCGAATCACCCACCGATTACTTTGCTTCGTGCCGATCGTCCAAGCGCTACGCAACGTCAATCCTTAGTTACATGAGCTCCTGCAATGGTACCAACGCTTTGTTAGAATTCCTTTTTTTCCCCTTGCATCGAAATTGTAATTGCATCCATGAAAACGACGCGAAAGCACTTCATCAAGCCCAGCGGCAAAGCTCCAAGAAAACCATACAGCGGTCCGGTCCCGTCGAAGGGACTCTTATAGAGAGCTCACTCGCCGAGACGCAGCCCGCTTCATCTAGGACTTATTCCAACAGAAGTCGTTCCATTAGTTGGATCGATTCTCGTAGCTTCTGTCCAAATCGATTTGAATCGATGCCGCAAGGCGTTATCGTTTACCAAGCTTAGCGATCGAGTCAGACGGCCATCTAAGTTCTCGGCCGATCTGACTCGGCGCTAGTATATTATGAAGTTCCGTCGCCTATCGAAAGCGGAGACGACACCTCGCGCACCTCTACAATTAGAAGTTTCTAAAACTCCATGGCCAAAAGCTTGCTGGTAGGGACGACACCTCGTGCACCTTGCACCTCGCGCACCTTGCATCTTGCACGTGCCTTTTAGTTTGTGCACATTACACCTCGCGCGCGCCTTTTGGCTCGCACACCTTACATCTCGCGGGCCTTGCACCTCACACACCTTGCACCTCGCGCACACCTCGCGCACCTTGTACCTCGCGCACCTTGCACCTCGCACGCGCCTTTTGGTTCGTACACCTTGCACCTCGTGCGTGCCTTTTGGCTCACGCACCATGCACCTCTTTTCTTGCACCTCATGTACCTTGTACCTCGCGCACACCTCGTGCACCTTGCACCTCACATACCTTGCACCTTGCGCACACCTCGTGCACCTTCACCTCGCGCACCTTGAACCTCGTACACCTTGTACCTCGCACGCGTCTTTTGGCTCGCGCACCTTGTACCTCGTGCACCTTGTACCTTGCGCACACCTTGTACCTCGTGCACCTTGTATCTCGCGCATGCCTTTTGGCTCACGTACCTTGCACCTCGCGCGCCTTGTACCTCACGCACCTTGCACCTCGCGTCAGTCCTAATCAAAACTCTTTGTACAGAGAGTTTTGATTAGGACTGTCATATTCTTGGCAGTCCTGCATAAATCAAGGACTGGCCACTTGCTAATAGTCCTAATCAAAACTCTCTAGTAGAGAGTTTTGATTAGGACTACCCACTAGTAGGCAGTCCTGCATTAAGCAAGGGCTGCCAACAACATGGCAGTCCTAATCAAAACTCTCTGGCAGAGAGTTTTGATTATGACTGCCCACTTGTAGGCAGTCCTGCATGAAGCAAGGGTTGCCACAATATGACAGTCTTAATTAAAACTCTCTGGTAGAGAGTTTTGATTATGACTGCCCACATGTAAATAGTCCTTGTTTAAACTAGGATTGCCAACTTGTTGGCTGTCCTAGTTAAAAAACTCTGATACTCTTGGCCACAGGTAAACATATATAACACACAGGTAAACATAAATTGCACACTGATACTTTGATACATTTTGCACACAGGTAAACACATATAGCACATAGGTAAAAGTGTAAAACACAAAACATATATTGGACTTCATATTTTAAAATGATATAATTTACTGTATACAAAAGTAGTTCCTCCATATACAAAATACCAAAGTGTAAATAACTCTATATTCAGTCGTTTACGTATCAGTCAATTTCGATGTCGTAGTGGCCAACGGGTAAATCTCTTGGCTTCTCAATCTTCAACAACTTCTTACAATGATTGATTTGATTAATAAAAGGTGTGGTCCAGGCGATTGCTTTGTCCGGTGCATATTTGTACCAAATTATTGAATGTGGAGGAATCAGAGAATGGCCGATCAACCTTAGTATGACGAAGTGGTTTTCTATATGACCTATAGTACATAGGTTAGATTGTCCGTGCTCAGCCGGAGGAACGCACATCAAAAGAAATGTATTGTTAATACCTGACAAAATAACTACAATAGGTATCATGTACCTATTAGCAAATAAATATCCGACAGGCGTGATAGACATGTAGTGGTCTTCACCGGTAACACTGTCAGTACAAGGAATACTTGTCAATAAGCTTTCAACTATATCTTCGCTTAGCATGCAGGAGTAGAATGGAAGACGAGTCTCTAACTCCTCATATAGCTCCTGTCTCTCCTGTCTCCATCCGTCTTTGTCAGAATAACCAAGATGTCTTGCAAGCACATGAAATCCGCAATGGCCGTCCCCCGGGACATCAATAATAGACCGAATGTAACTGCGAATCTCAAGCTGAAAACTGTCAATATACAAATCCATTGTGTGTCTATGCATGGTATCTTCGCTTGGCATGTCCGTTTTCTGCTTTTTTTGGTGAATGACAAGCTTGCTCTTTCGTGCACACGGAGCTTGCTCTAAGTTTCGTTCAACATGCTCAAAGGACGATGGATCTCTCTTAGTTGACTCCAACCTTCTTTTCTGTGAACCACTCATTCTTATTTGAGGCCTGCCCTTACGATTTGAAACAATGGACGACTCATGCATTCTAGTAGTCACCGGGCATGCAATTTCTTAGATTTTAAGCTCAATGCACTCCTGCTCCACTCCTATTGAGGAACACCACCTATAATGTCCCGTCCCGCTCATTTCAATTGGAAAAATTGAAATGCCAATGGCGTTTGGACTTAGCCGTACAACGGCCTGCTCGAAGTCCTGCTCGATCGAGGCAACTCCTTGTTCAGGTGGGTGGCTTCGGTAAACTTGCCTCAGCTTGGCCTTCACACTAATAAAATAAAAGTTTTCAACTGCACAAGTAGGATCGATAATAAAAGAGACGAATCTACATAGCTAAGAGAATAATCCCAAGTTGGGTTAGATTGAGTTAGAATATAGAAAGGTCCCACGGTCGGCTTAGAAGTGTTGCATGTCGTGCTTTCAAAATGGCACTCGGTCCTTCTTCCTATGGCTTGGAAGAAGAAAAGTTGGTCTATGTTTCCACGAAGCTATGAACTTAGCATAAGTCATAGGCGTCGCACGTATAAATGCTTAATAAAGCATGCACTATCCCACTGTCCAATGCTTTTCATAGCAAAAGTGTCCAACAAGACAATGCACGCTTTCGCGGTGCAAGACATGGGTTGGCCTTTGCTCGTCCCACGGATTAAGTTGTTGTACGATTGACTTAGGCAAAAATTTATGACACGAGCTAATAAAGTCATAACAAGCACTGTCCCATATTTTTTGCGGTTGTTATAGCCAACAGTCTCACGATCTTAAGGCTTGTCATATAAAGTATGACTTGGGCGGTAGCATCGCACATGACACAATTGGTTTAAGACACGAAACACGGTTGTTTCGATAATAGTATGCCATGGTCTACGGAACACAAATGAACACGTTTGTTCAAGTCAAATTGGAAGGTTATGCAGTAGTCATTTCCTGAGTTTTAAAAGATGAAAACGTTCACGCGACCGTTTGTCACTGAGACCGGTCCGGTGGCTTGGGAGTCTCTCATGAAGTATGGAAAGTATGATCATGAATAAAGAAAGACATGGTAAATCGAGTTGAGTCTTGCATGGTCATTAGACAACTTGTGCACAAGGGGAATTCCTCGAACGATTGTCGGGACACCGGGTTCGTATCGACCTAGGAGGAAGAACAGATATTATACGACCTTCAACGACTGTGCGACTCGTCTTGAAGTGAACCGTTACAATATAGGTTGTGGGACCATTCGGTGGAGCTCGTACCTCGCATGCGAATAGTTACAGTATGCAAAGGATCAACTATAGCTTGATATTGCTAGTGACCACTCATATAGATGAGTCAACATAGGAGCGGCTATCCGCGTGCATGCCTTTGGATTGAGTCGGGTACCTGTGCACCGCACCAATGAGTCCAGTTAAATTTATGCATGGTTGCAACACCATTATGGAGCCTAAGATTTAGCTATAGCATGAATGTGGCATCGTGTTTGAGTCGTCAACACAAGTTCCACAAGTCGTCTCGAGTTAAGTCAGGAAGGGCCGTAAGACAAAAGTTTGGTTAAGTCATATTGAATATTGAGGCACGGCCTCGATGTTTGAATCATGGACCAAGTCGATGGCACGAAACATGTTGCGTCCCAAAGTACGAGTCGGAAAGGCAAGTACGAGTCGATACATTAATGTCGTTGGCTTGAGAATGGTTTAGAGGCACAACGATAAGCAAGTTATCGGTGCAATGACACGGTGATAGTCTAGAGACACAAATAGGCCAAGAGTCTCTGTCCTAAAATTGACCCTAAGGCAAGATTAGAAAGACAATCAAAAGGGACATGTTGCACAAAGTAAAATAACGTGTTAGTTTTGTATGGGTGGGCGAGGAGCTCACTCTACCAGTACAGTTGAGTACTGACACCCACACAGTTTCATGTGCAGGCACGGGTAGAAGATCGGTTGGTGCGGAGCTCGCTTGGATGCGTCGAGACACGGAGTTCCTTGATATTTCGAGGTGTACAGCCGCATGGAGTCTGGTCTTTTTCAGGACATAATGTATGGACATCACCTTCTGAAGCCTCTGCAAGTTGCAGCCTTGAAGCTTGTATCGAGAGATAAAAGAGAGTAGAGTGACTTGTATTATAAGAAGAGTGAGACTGAGTTATTGTAATCATGGCTATGTGCCACATTGTAATCTTCGTTTCAATATAAATAAAGTGTTCTCATTTGTATACTCATGTTGCCTTTATTATTCAATGTTTCTACTTGGGACTTCTGTGCGACGACCCCGTCGCTTAGCCTGTAATCGACCGTTATGGAATCTGCCTTGTGTGAGCGCAACCTAGGCTCACGCGGCATCATGCCTTAGCGGGGACGATTGGTCCTACAAGACCGGGATATGACATAATTTTGATTCCTTCGATTGAACTGAACGGGATGGGGCATTACACCACCTTGCGTAGAAAAGTTTCACTTGTGGCAAAGAGAAGAAATCATCGCCACTCTTCACCACTGGCATTATAGACAACTGCCTCCAACGTTTATCGACAACATCTACTGGAATAGGAATGGATTGACGATGATATTCATTGATCTCATGTACACAAGGGAGGCCCAGTGTATGTCGATGTACACACCCGCAAACCTCGGGTTCAAATCCGATAAACTTTAACCTATCAATCTCATCAAATATTAATGCCAATGCCTTGTGAGATATCACACGCATTAAAGAATCCAAGGGGCTTCCTTTCTATGCTCATGCTTGACAATATTTAAGCTCATCTCAAATTATGCCTTAATTTTGTTCACCGTCCAGTCTACCATTAAATGTATAGCTTGCCAAACCGAGACGAAGTTGCCGAGAGATGACCATAGATATTGTTTTAATATTGAGTGTGCCCCTTCGACACGGTTGCTAGTTGTCGTACCATAATGCTTCACAACATTCGTTCATGCTAAGATAAAATATTCTTTGTGCGGTTCCAGCCATATATCTTTGATGTAAGAAATGTATGCCGGCTTCCTCGTTTCCCATTTTTTCTTGAACAAGTACCATGCAGCATCGTAACTGTCTTTCGTACAGACTCGCCATATACAATTCCAATCGTAGTAGAATTCTTCAAAAATTTACATGTCAAGTTTACCATCCACCTTTCCAAACTTTAACTTACATTGGAATTAGATATTACGATTGACATGCCAAGTGCATAGCAATGTATCCACTTAAGGAAACATAATACGTATAACATTAATTAGGGCATATTTGTAGAAGTATAGAATTTCTGGCACATCTACTATGCACCCTAAAACAAACATGCGCCGAAAGCTCAATACATTAGAAAACAACAAGGGATAGTCAACACAAAAAAGAGGCTCTTGACTAAAGACTTTTCTTTTTTACATAGAAGACCCTTTACAGAAAGTGAAAGAAAGCCTAAAAAATAATAAGGCGCATCAAAAAATCTGCTGCACAGGCGCATCAGCTAGGCGCATCAAGACAATAGCTGCGCAGGTACATCACTCCAGCATCTCAATCAGGCGCGTCATCTCAGCGTCTCATTCAGGTGCATCACTCTAGCATCTCAATCAGGCGTGTCGTCTCAGCGTCTCATTCAGGCGCATCACGTTAATGTCTCAGTATAGGCGCTTCACTTCGTCTCGACCAAGTGCCTCGGCTAAATGAAGCAGTCCTTTGAACATAACGCGAGCGGACGGTCAACCCCACTCTAGCAGGAGGAAGAGCTCTCCAAAGTCCAAGGAAGATGGGAGCACCACAATTCTGATATGGGGGTCTTCCAGCATAACAAAGACGGGACATGAATGTCCCGATCTTTGGATGCAACAGGCACCTTCGGCCTGCGTCGGAACCCCGCCATCCTGACTTTTGGATGTAACAGTCACCTTCACGAGTGCGTACGAAGACAACTCGACGCATCTTCACCTTCGGAAGCATCTCGTCGACAGAACGTACTCGGGCAAAGAGGCGCATCTCCACACTGAGCAAACAAGAAAAAATAGGGAACAAAACCCTCTCCTTGCTGCTATTTATAGCTTGGACAAATCAGACCCATGCGCCAAGTGGCAGGCTCTCCGAAGTCCGTACAATGAATGTACATTTATGGAATGAATCTGTCTTTTCAAAATTAGCCCAGTCAACATGCACAATCAAAACATTGAGAACCCAACAGTCGGACCTAGGTGGATGTGCCGTATGGCAAATCCCTGCACCTTCTTCTGATGCGCCCAAAACAGAGATCGAGCCCATGCGCTCACGATCCGAGCACTAAATGCTGAGTGACAGGCTGGACAGAAGCCCATACGCCTGTCACATTGAGCATTTAATATCGCGTGACAGAGGCGGCAACACGTCCCCCGAAGAGTCTCCAACCCTTAGTAGAAGACGAGGGGTCGATGACATCAGCACATCACTTCGTTTATTCGGTCAAGCTGCCTTGCCACGTGGCCACCCAAATTATCGCATGCGCCACCACAGCCATGTGCCCAAATCTTTGTGTGCGCCCCAAAGCCCTGCGCTTGGACTCGCTCCTGATCCCTAAAGACAACAACTAAAGTCCTCACCATGCGCCCAATTCTAGGCGCATCCTGTCATATCACTCTCCACCAAATTTGAGATCTTTGAGCCACGGACATACGCCACGTGTCCTTTGACTTAGTTCAGTCCACGAAGGGGTGCTAACCACCCAAGATCTCAGCAACCGAAGAATCCTCTCAGCTGCTACGTGTCGGCTCTTTTGCCGCCCATAGACGTAACATGAAGGATTCAAACCCCAAATTAGGGTGCATCGTCCATACGTCTCCCTCAGCTCTAGCCATGTGGCATTTCCACGCACAGGCGCATCCTACATATGCACATGAGCAGCCAGCCTGCTATCTATAAATAGAAGGATCATTCCTTCACCTAATAGAGAGACAAGGACGTACATACATACTCAGAGAGAAGCGCATCCACAGAGGCCAGAAGAGACACTTAACATCCGCTTCTCTTCGTAACGCTCCGGCATCCAGAGCAACCCAGACCTTCAAAGAATCTGAAATCGTCGCCAGATCGTCAACGGAGTCAACGCATTACCACTTGCTCCATCGACACAGTACCCAGATAAAAATAAAAGTGTACTCCTAGGACTACATCTGAGTCCTATATTGTAACACTGTTCTTTTTGTGATTGAAATTCCAATTTAAAGATTTTAATGGCGAATAAGCTGGCGACTCTGCTGGGGACCTCTTTCTCCTCCGATGAGAAAGCTGTGTCGTAATTTGACAACGTGAATATGGGCTCCTCCCACAAGACACTAGTCGTACGCCTCAATTAACAGGTGTATGAGGAGTTCATCTCTGAAGGTAGAGCAAGTCCTTCAAAGCGGCTGTCAAAGCTGAAAAAGACTCGCCAAGCCTGGGTGCGCAAGGTGGAGGCCCCAGGCACCATCACTGAAGAGGATGCGCTGATGTAGCCTACCCTTCTCGCTGACGTCCTCAGCAGCCAGGATGCGCCCACGGGTGCAGCACATCTCTCGAGGAAACGTGGGGCTGACCATATTCCCTAACTATCCCTTTCTCAGTCAAGGAAGATGCGTCGACGGAGCAGGGGCGCATCTAACGCCCCGCGCATTAACTCTGATGCACCGCGGAAGGCTTCTGTCTTTGATAGACTCACTCGCTGTCATGGCGAGGATAATTTGGACTCTGAGTACTATGCATCCCAGCGGGCTAGTACAAAGAAGTCCAAGGCGACACGGGCCACGCGCCTCGAACGTGCTATGCCGACAGTAAGTCAGAGGTATGTGCTCACAATCATGCATGCTGCCGATGGTAAGCTATACAAGGTTGACTCGGGTGCTTCTGTACCGGGAACGAGCCAACCATCAAAGACCTCGTTTTACTTGGGCGCATCCGCTGCGCTTTCAACCAAGCCGTTCGAGGCAAACTCTCTGGTCTTGAAGCCCTGTGCCTACATTGGTTGTGCGTCTGAGGCTGGTTCAAACCACCCTAAATGTTGTTCCTCCACTACTGATCTGGGTGCATCTTATGCGCTGGATCAGGGGGTGCAGCATTCACTTGATCACCCTCGTGCTTGGCCTTACCATGTACCTGATGGGGGTATAAAGGTGGCACTCTCCTCTAACGATTTGTATAATATGATCATTCACAAACGCCGATTAGGAGAGTCGACCGACAAGCACAATACGCCCCTCACAGGGCACACCTGTGCAGTGGTTACCATCAACTGTTGTTGCGAGACAGTAGTCCTACCACAAAGGTATGTTGTGTTCCAGCGACTGCAATCGTCAACACCCCTCCGATGTCGCCTCGGGAAGAAGGTGTCGATTGAAGAAGAGCCGGAACTAAAGGTTGCTTCTTGTAACGTAGTCTCTAACTCCTCATCAATTCGAAAGGCGACTAGCAACTTCTCGATCTCATCCTCATCCAAGAGCCAGCCGAGGAAGACCAAGGTGACTGTCCCATCCTCAGGAGTGTTTGAAGGCACGCGAACAAGAAAGAAGATTTCAGAGAAAGTAATAGCTGGGGGTAGTCAAGCCCTTGTTGATCCTCATTCCGAAAATGAAGATATACTCCAGAGCATAACTGGAGGTAGCCAGGATGAAATTCCAGGAGAAATGACTCTTTTATAGGAGAGTGAGGCTGAAAGTGAAGCTTCAACCGATCCATCCACTTCCAGTCACGTCATGACATTATACATGACAGGAGGTGGTGATACGGAGTCAGATACTCCGCCAGCAGACCTCGTTTAGCGCATGGATACTTTGGAGGGGGACTCAAAACCCTCTCTGCCTTCATGCAAATACTGACTCAAGCAGTATTTGAGATACGGTTAGCTTTGGCCAGGGCACCTTCCATCAATCCTGACCCAGGAGCCAACGGGGAATCAAGTGTGTCCCTTCAACGAGCATCCTTGAATACCGATTGCCGCGAAGCACATCGGGTATCGAAACCTTCGAATATACAACTCCGGACTGTACCGCCTTCTCTGACTCCCAGCTCCATGAAAGACGTAGTTAAGATGATCAGGGACTTGTGTCACTCCCCGATCCCGATATACGTATTCTTTCATGAATTCTGTACATGGTATTCCGTATTTAGCATGTGCATAATTCTATTTATTATTATTTAATGGTTGCATGTAGCTTTTAAGCATGTCATTATTGGAAAGGTTAGAGCATGTTTAGAGAGTAGGTTTTTCTTTAGCCAACCCAACTCCTATTTATATTCTCTTTCTCACTCTCTCTCCTCATTCACTCTTCCATTTATTTTCCTCAACCACCATCCTTAGGCAAGTACAACTTGCTCAAAAGTGGAAATTTGTGCATTTTTTATTCTTGATTTTTCTTTTGATATTATTTGTCTATATTGTTCTTCTCTTCATTCTCTACAAGTTTAGTTCTTGGAGTTTTTGATTCTAATGGCTAGTTTTGTGTAGATCTAAGTTTTTAAAACTAGGGTTTTATGTATTTACATAGATTTATCTATCAAACTTGGTTATTTTCGAAAACTAATGGTCCTGGGTTGTAAGAAATTTGATTCTACATAATTTTGACCTTTAAAAAGTTAGATTTTGACTTGTTTTGAGAAAGTTATGGCCAAAACAATATTTGGACAATTTCTATGTCATCCACCCTGGTTTTGGCAGGGACGATGCATAGTACCACATAGTGCCGAGCCGTATATGGGAGTACTGTATAGTGTCCGAGCCGCATATGGGAGTACTGCATAGTACCGCATAGTGCCGAGTCGCATATGGGAGTGCTGCATAGTGTCACATAGTGTCCGAGCCGCATATGAGAGTGCTGCATAGTACCGCATAGTGTCTGAGCCGCATATGGGTGTGTCGCATAGTGTCGCATAGTGCTGTATAGTGTCCGAGCCGCATATGAGAGTGCTGCATAGTGCCGCATAGTATCCGAGCTGCATATGGGAGTGCTGCATAGTGCCGAACCGTATATGGGAGTGCTGTATAGTACCACATAGTATCCGAGCCGCATATGAGAGTGCTGCATAGTGCCACATAGTGTCTAAGCGTATATGGGAGTGCTGCATAGTGTCGTATAGTGCCGAACCGCATATAGGAGTGCTGCATAGTGCCGTATAGTGTTCGAGCTGCATATAGGAGTGCTGCATAGTACCGTATAGTATCCGAGCCGCATATGAGAGTGCTGTATAGTGCCGAATAGTGCCTATTTTGGCTGTTTTGGCTGTTTTATGTCCTATTTGTCTGAATTGTGGCCAGAATTTCTCCCAACTTCTAACATGAAAGTTGTAGATCTTTGTCTTGGCTTCAAGAATCTTCATGACTTTCGAACACTTCATACCCTAAGTGCATAGTGCCTTCTTGTTCTATTTCCTCTTGTGTCTTGGCCCTCATTCCTGATCTGACTCCTATACGTATGCTGGATAACCCAATATGTGTACTAAGGTACAATCTATGTGAGCACCGATGTGCTATCCTAAGTGATAAGTGTTCCTATGTGATATCCGTCAGTACCTCCAAGAGTCCAGCATTTACATAACGATTGGTCAGTAGCAATGATGTGGTATGTGTTGTGTGTTGTATTACACCAAGAAAGGGGTACATATATATGACTCTATGAGCCAGTACGGATCCCTTCTTGGAGTACTCGTACAATGTACGACATCTAGGGGAGTGAGCATGTGACCACGACATGTGAACTCCGAGGATAACCCAGGGATTAACTAGGCAACTAACTTGGTAGATGCATTGGGTGGAAAGAATCCCGAGATCGTGCCATACTAGCCACCCCAGGCCCAGTCCTGACGTGTCGGGTTGGCCGCCATGGATATGCTTTCACTCACCTATAGCGGATGGCTATATCCGACTCCTACGAGCTATGTGTTATATATTTTTGCGCGGTAGCCCTCCGGAGGACCGGTGCATAATCAATGTGCTATATGTCTTATGGTTTGGCTAGCCCTGCTGGATTGACACGATCTGAGGATTTCTTTTAATCAGTATCGCGGGGATAACTCTGCCAAATATAGAAAGCCGCATGAATGAATGGCCGCTTGAAAAATGACTTGACTGTGCCTTATAACTTTCGTTAGTAGCCGAGGGACATGGACTGTCATGGTGCGTGGTCCAACCCATATCCTTGTTTGGTTGTTGGGTTGGGCTATCGTGCTAGGACAGGCTGTGGACCGAGGTTAAGACCGGAGGCTTTTATTATTACTAGTATTATTATTTTGTGCTTGGGTTTTATCTCACTCTTTTGTGCTTCCTTGTGGTACTTGCTATTCGGGGCTGACCCCGCTGGTTTTGTTTGGCCAGATCTCGTAGCAGCGCATGAGGATCCAAACTTCCTTCCCGGCGTCAATGGTGCATACTAGGAGCATGGCTGACGGGGGACTCGAGTGGGTTTCTTCTCCACCACTCTAGTATTTTTACTTATGTTCTGGCGTTTAGCCACCGGCACCTGTTTAGCCGGCTAATCTGGATATTTTATCTTTGCATAATTTGTAATTAAATCAGACTGCAGCTGAATACAATTATGTACCTATAACTCTCTGGGCTAGCTAACTTATAAAGCTAGATCCCCATGATCATTTTGATGATGCGTCGGGGACGCCTTACTGCTTTATCTTATATAATCATTATTTACTGCTTCTTATTTGATTGATTGAGACCTAGATATTCCGTGAGACCATAGGAGACTTGATTGTAGCATGCACCTCCTTGTCTCTTGACAGCCACGATCGCCGTATGACGTTTATATACCTCATATGGAGTAGCTGGCCTAGTCCGTCTCCGTATTTCGGCACTGGGGCGTGACAAGGTTTTATTGGTGGCCTATGTAGGTCTGATTTTCAGACTTGTGGGATGTTATTATTATAGGAGTCTCAATCAAAACTTGTTCCCTTTGAATCTTTTGCCTCGATTTCTCTTTTCTTACCTTGATTGATAACTTGAATTGCATCCTCGAATCTTCCTCCTCCTGTTATTTGATATCATGTATCTTTTCCTATAGGGGTGCTTCGTTCTCAGTAGCTGGTGAGGCCAACATGGAGGAACGTCCAGTAGAGAATGGCTCGACGGGGCAGCAGCCAGAAAGAATACCTTCTCCTGACCAGATCCGAGTGGAAGTGATATCAGAGCTAGTGGAACCGCAGGTTCTAGAAACTCCTGCACCCCCCGCGGTACCGGCAGCGACGACAGTGCTTGATGCTGCAGCACTCCTGGAGGTCATTCGGGGATTCCTGGCCTCTCAGCAGTGTCAGGTGGCAGCCCATCAACAACAGCAGACCCTGCAGCAGGAACAGAATGTACTACTGAATCAGGGGTTACAATTAGCCCTTGAGAGAAGTGTCAGAAATGATTCAGGAGCATCAGGGAGGTTTTGTCGGCTTAACCCAAGATACTTTGACGGCACGGAGGATGCCATCACGGCGGATGCTTGGCTTCAAGATATTGAGGCCATATTGACCGCAGCAAAGGTTCCAGCAGAAGAGAAGGTTGACCAGGTCAGACTGTTACTTCAGGATCTCGCCCGCGACTGGTGGACATCGGAAGAGGTTGGAATGAGACGTCATGTTCCTTGGGATAGCTTCAGTACCAGATTTAAGGCCAAGTACTTTGGCGTGGTAGCGCGGTATGAGCTACAATAGAGGTTTATCAATCTCAAGTAGGCTGGTAAGACGGTGGATGTATATGCAGCGGAGTTCTGCAGACTGAGTCGGTTTGCACCAACGATGGCGGCTACAGAGCCAGAGAAGGCGATGAGATTCCAGCAAGGACTTCATTTGGAGATTCTACAGCTAGTAGAAGGGCACGACTATCAGACTTTTGACGTCGTTTTAACGGCTGCTCGGAGGTATGAACTCACCCAACAAAGGTTGGTGACAAGACATAGAGGCCAAAAGAGGTCAAATCCCCAGAGTAGGGGCGGAGGAGCAGTGCAGCGAACATCTACGCCAGCATCCGACATCCGTATTAATGAGTCAGGAGTACCGCGGAGGACGGCGGTGTCAGAGATAACAGCACCAGTCCGGCATCAGCAGCAGAGGAACCAGTAGCAGCGCCAGGGGGCGCCCATTGGATGTACATACTACGGTAAGAGAGGGCACACTAGGGATGTGTGTCGTTCAGCTAACAGATTGTGCATGAGGTATGGCAGTCCGGACCATAGGATTGCCAATTGTCCTATGATGCAGAGGCCCGGAGGGCCAGTTCAGCAGTTTCCGACGTTGCCAGCTCCGGAGGCAGCACCGAACAGAGGACCGGCATTGGCCGTAAGGCCGCTAGCCCAGCGTCTGCCGACGCAGGCTCAGATGTTTCGCCATGCGCAGAACCAGGAAGGCCCGCAGAGGCCGCAGTGACAGCATGGTCGAGGAAGGCAGCAGGAGGGAGCTCAGCAAGGCCAGGGCCAGGCCTTCACCTTATCACTGGATGATGCACTAGCTTCAGGCGATTTGGTTGCAGGTAATATTTCTGTTACCTATTTTCTTGCAGTAGCATTGTTTTATTCGGGGGCTGCCCACTCTTTTATATCTGCATGATTTGCGACATGTATTGGATTGGAGTTCGAAACATTGCCAGAGAGGATGAATATACTCACTGGTAATGGGCTCGTAGGAGTTAGCAGAGTGTGCCTAGCATGTCCGGTCGTAGTGAGTGGGCGATTATTGCCCGCATCTTTGATTGAGTTTCCTATGGGCAACTTTGATGTTGTCCTAGGCATGGACTGGTTGAGAGACAGTCATGCGATTATAGATTATCGGGGAGGTAGGGTAGTATTTAATGTACCTGGCATTGAGGAGTTCGTCTTTGTTCGATTATTGGAGGATCGACCCAAGGGCATCGTTGCAGAAGCATTGGCAGAACAGGAGCAGATACCAAGAGTGGTCAGAGAGTTTTTTGATGTATTTCCAGATGAGCTTCCAGGTTTACCACCGATGAGAGATGTAGAGTTTTGCATTGAGTTGAATCTTGGAACGGAGCCTAAAGTCGACAGAGTTTACAGGATGTCGCAGTCAGAGTTGGACAAGTTGCACAAGCATGAAGAAGAACTGAAGGCGAAGCAGTTTATCCGAGACAGCGAATCGCCCTGGACAGCACTGGTGATTTTAGTACCCAAGAAGGATGGATCGACGCGAATGTGTATTGATTACCGGTAGTTGAATGCAGTAACAGTGAAGAACAAGTATCCGTTACCAAGGATTGATGACTTGTTTGATCAATTGAGTAAGGCCTGCGTCTTCTCTAAGATTGATCTTCGATCTGGATATTATCAAGTGAGGGTCCGGGAGCAGGACATACCTAAGACAACATTTAAATCGCGGTATGGGCATTATGAGTTTCTAGTGATGCCATTTGGACTGACTAATACCCCCGCCGTATTCATGGACTTGATGAACCGCATCTTTCTACCCTATTTGGATAAGTTTGTAGTAGTGTTTATAGATGACATCCTCGTTTATTCCAGTAGTGAAGAAGAACATGAGAAATATCTTCGGACAGTTTTGCAGACCTTGAGGGAGCATCAACTTTATGCGAAGCTTAGTAAATGTGAGTTTTGGTTGGATCGTATTTCGTTCCTGGGACACATTATTTCTGGAGCAGGAGTGTCAGTAGATCCGAAGAAGGTTGAGGCAGTAGAGAATTGGCCAGTTCCGAAGACGGTAGCAGAAGTGCGTAGTTTTTTGGGATTGGCAGGTTATTACCGGAGGTTCGTGGCAGATTTTGCCAGGATTTCGGCACCCTTGATACGTTTGACGCATAACGATGTAGAGTTTGTTTGGTCAGCAGAATGTCTGACATTATTTGAAGAGTTGAAGAAGAGATTAATCTCAGCCCCGATCTTGACACTTCCAGTAGGATCGGGAGGGTTTACAGTGTATTGTGACGTATTCGGGAAGGGACTTGGGTGTGTATTGATACAATATGGTAAGGTGATAGCATATGCATCTCGACAGCTTCGGGACCATGAAAAGAACTATCCGACCTACGACCTAGAATTAGCAGCAGTAGTGTTCTCGCTTAAGTTATGGAGGCACTATTTATATGGGGATCGAGTGGAGATTTACACTGATCATAAGAGCTTAAAGTATGTATTTACCCAGAGGGACGTGAACATGAGACAGAAAAGATGGTTGGAATTACTGAAGGACTTTGATATAAATCTTCAGTATCATCCAGGCAAGGCGAATGTGGTAGCAGATGCCTTGAGCAGGAGAGGTGGTGCATTTGTTTTAACCTTACAGAGGCATATTTTGGAAGACCTTCCGGAAATGGGAACTGAAGTGATCTTGCCACAAGATACAGGAGTTATGGCCAGTTTGCAGATTCAGTCTACTTTAATAGAGAGGATCAGAGCAGCCCAGGCAGAGGATCCGCGGATCCAGAAGCTTCGATCAGAGTGTGAGTCAGGTCTCAGAAAGGAGTTAATAATCCATGAGGATGGTACACTTAGGTTTGAAAACCGTCTTTATGTACCAGGTGGAGACCTTCGACAAGAAGTTATGTCAGAGGCTCATTGTTCTCCTTATTCCATTCATCCCGGAGGCACAAAGATGTACCAAGATATAAAGCAATACTTTTGGTGGAATGGCATGAAAAGGGAGATAGCGAGATTTGTATCCAGATGTTTGGTATGTCAGCAAGTGAAGGCAGAGCAGCAGAGACTAGCAGGATTGTTACAGCCACTTCCTATTTTGGAGTGGACGTGGGAGCACATCACGATGGACTTTGTGACCGGTTTACCTAGATCTCCGACCGGTCGAAACGCAGTTTGGGTAATCGTGGATCGGCTCACGAAGGTTGCGCATTTTCTTTCTTTCAGAGTAGGGCAGTCTACTGAGCAGCTTGCAGAAATGTATATGAAGCATATCGTGAGGCAGCATGGTGTTCCAGTCAGCATAGTATCAGATCGAGACACGCGGTTCACCTCTCACTTTTGAAGGAGTTTGTATCAAAGTTTGGGTACCAAGTTGAGGTTCAGTACAGTCTACCATCCGCAGACGGACGGACAGTCAGAGAGAACCATTCAGACCTTGGAAGATATGTTACGGACTTGTACTTTGGAATTCGGCAAAACTTGGAAAGATCATCTTCATTTAGTGGAGTTCTCTTACAATAACAGTCATCAGACAAGTATCCAGATGGCATCTTTCGAAGCATTAAATGGAAGAAAATGCAGGTCCCCTCTGGCATGGGACGATGTGGGAGAACGAAAGTTGTTGGGACCAGAGATGATCACGCAGACAGTGGAGACAGTCAAGTTGACCAGAGAGCGGCTTCGAGTCGCGCAGGAAAGACACAGAAACTGGGCGGATCAACATCGTAGGCCTCTAGAGTTTGGTGTTGGTGACCAAGTTTTTCTGCGAATTTCGTCAACTCGGAGTATCATTAGATTTGGAACCCGAGGAAAGCTTAGTCCAAGATTCGTTGGTCCTTTTAAAATTCTTGCTCGGGTAGGCGATGTTGCTTATCAGCTTGCCCTTCCTCCCTCGCTATCTGGCGTACATGATGTGTTTCATGTATCTCAGTTGCGTGGATATGTCCCGGATCCGAGTCATGTCCTCGACCATTCAGAGTTAGTCGGTAGAGTTAGTCGTTGGTACCGACCTAACTTACGAGGAACAACCCGTGTCTATTTTGGACCGGCGAGAGAAGGTGCTCAAGAAATGGACTATTAGCCTTGTCCGTGTCGCTTGGGGCCATCACTCTTCGGGAGAGTCAACCTGGGAGCGCGAAGACGAGATTAGATCTCGGTATCCGCACTTGTTCGACTAAGAAGGTATGTTTCTCCTCATGCCTTAGTAGTCTGTTTGCATGCTTGTTTTGTACCATTTTGAAATATATGATCAATGACTGCTAATGATAGGTTGATTGCGTAGATTGTAATTGCACCTTGCTTGCCTGGATTCCTCTATCATTGTCTTGGCTAAAATTTTGAGGACAAAATTTTTCTAAGGAGGATAGAGATGTCACTCCCCGATCCCGATATACGTATTCTTTCATGAATTTTGTACATGGTATTCCGTATTTAGCATGTGCATAATTCTATTTATTATTATTTAATGGTTGCATGTAGCTTTTAAGCATATCATTAGTGGAAGGGTTAGAGCATGTTTAGAGATTATGGTTTTCTTAAGCCAACCCAACCCCTATTTATATTCTCTTCCTCACTCTCTCTCCTCATTCACTCTTCCATTTATTTCCCTCAACCACCATCCTTAGGCAAGTACAACTTGCTCAAAAGTGGAGATTTGTGCATTTTTTATTCTTGATTTTTCTTTTGATATTATTTGTCTATATTGTTCTTCTCTTCATTCTCTACAAGTTTAGTTCTTGGAGTTTTTGATTCTAATGGCTAGTTTTGTGTAGATCTAAGTTTCTAAAACTAGGATTTTATGTATTTACATGAATTTGATCTATCAAACTTGGTTATTTTCGAAAACTAATGGTCCTAGGTTGTAGAAAATTTGATTCTACACAATTTTGACCTTTGAAAAGTTAGATTTCGACTTGTTTTGAGGAAGTTATGGCCAAAACAATATTTGGACAATTTCTATGTCATCTGCCCTGGTTTTGGCAGGGACGATACATAGTACCGTATAGTGCCGAGCCGCATATGGGAGTGCTGCATAGTGCCGCATAGTATTCGAGCCGCATATGGGAGTGCTGCATAGTACCGTATAGTGCCGAGCCGCATATGGGAGTGCTGCATAGTACCACATAGTATCCAAGCCACATATGAGAGTGCTGCATAGTACCACATAGTGTCTGAGCTGCATATGGGTGTATCGCATAGTGCCGCATAGTGTTCGAACCGCATATGAGAGTGCTGCATAGTATCGAATAGTATCCGAGCCGCATATGGGAGTGCTATATAGTGCCGTATAGTGCCGAGCTGCATATGGGAGTGCTGCATAGTACCGCATAGTGTCCGAGCCTCATATGAGAGTGCTGTATAGTGCCGTATAGTGTCCAAGCCATATATGGGAGTGCTGCATAGTATTGCATAGTGTCGCATAGTGTCGAGCCGCATATGGGAGTGCTGCATAGTGCTGCATAGTATCCGAGCCGCATATGGGAGTGTTGTATAGTACCGTATAGTGTCCGAACCGCATATGGGAGTGCTGCTTAGTGCCGCATAGTGCCTATTTTGGCTGTTTTATGTCCTATTTGTCTGAATTGTGGCCAAAATTTCTTCCAACTTCCAACATAAAAGTTATAGATCTTTGTCTTGGTTTTAAGAATTTTTATGACTTGCGAGCACTTCATACCCTAAGTGCATAGTGCCTTCTTGTTCTATTTTCTCTTGTATCTTCGTCCTCATTCCTGATCTGAATCCTATGCGTATGCTGGATAACCCAATGTGTGTACTAAGGTACAATCTATGTGAGCACCGATGTGCTATCCTAAGTGCTAAGTATTCCTATGTGATACCTGTCAGTACCTCTAAGAGTTCAGCATTTACATAGCGATTGGTCAGTAGCAATGATATGGTATGTGTTGTGTGTTGTATTACACCAAGAAAGGGGTACATATATATGACTCTATGAGCCAGTACGGATCCCTTCTTGGGGTACTCGTATAATGTACGACATCTAGGGGAGTGAGCATGTGACCACGACATGTGAACTCCAAGGATAACCCAGGGATTAACTAGGCAACTAACTTGGTAGATGCATTGGGTGAGAAGAATCCCAAGATCGTGCCATACTGCCACCCCAGGCCCAGTCCTGACGTGTCGGGTTTGCCGCCATGGATATGGTTTCACTCACCTATAGCGGATGGCTATATCCGACTCCTACGAGCTATGTGTTATATGTTTTAGCGCGGTAGCCCTCCGGAGGACCGGTGCATAATCAATGTGCTATATGTCTTATGGTTTGGCTAGCCCTGCTGGGTTGACACGATCTGAGGATTCCTTTTAATCAGTATCGCGGGGATAACTCCGCCAAATATAGAAAGCCGCATGAATGAATGACCGCTTGAAAAATGACTTGACTGTGCCTTGTAACTTCCGTTAGTAGCCGAGGAACATGGACTGTCATGGTGCGTGGTCCAACCCATGTTCTTGTTTGGTTGTTGGGTTGAGCTATCATGCTAGAACAGGCTGTGGACCGAGGTTACGACCGAAGGCTTTTATTATTACTAGTATTATTATTTTGTGCTTGGGTTTTATCTCACTCTTTTGTGCTTCCTTGTGGTACTTGCTATTCGGGGCTGACCCCGCTGGTTTTGTTTGACCAGATCTCGTAGCAGCGCCTGAGGATCCAAACTTCCTTCCTGACGTCAATGGTGCATACTAGGAGCATGGCTGGCGGGAGACTCGAGTGGGTTTCTTCTCCACCACTCTAGTATCTTTACTTATGTTCTGGCGTTTAGCCACCGACACCTGTTTAGCCGGCTAATCTGGATATTTTATCTTTGCATAATTTGTAATTAAATCAGACTGCAGCTGAATACAATTATGTACCTATGACTCTCTGGGCTAGCTAACTTATAAAGCTAGATCCCCATGATCATTTTGATGATGCGTCGGGGACGCCTTACTGCTTTATCTTATATGATTATTATTTACTGCTTCTTGTTTGATTGATTGAGACCTAGATGCTCTGTGAGACCATAGGAGACTTGATTGTAGCATGCACCCCCTTGTCTCTTGATAGCCACGATCGCCGTATGACGTTTATATACCTCATATGGAGTAGCTGGCCTAGTCCGTCTTCGTATTTCGGCACTGGGACATGACAACTTGCGTGAACGCTTCGAGTCAAAGAATAGACATGAGGAGCACCAGAAGATGGGGTTCCCGCAACCATATCCCCTCGAATGGAACAAAGTGGTCTATCCTCCCAAGTATAAACCACAAATGTTAATGCCATACGACGGAAAGGACTCTCCACACCCTTATATGACGTACTTCCAGTCTCAAACGGGATATCTCCCGAAGGAAGACGCGCTACTCACCAGCCTGTTTGTCGGGGCATTGAAAGGACTGGCTTACGACTGGTACTGCAGTCTCCCTGACAACTCCATATCCTCCTTTGATGACTTGACACACCCCTTCCTCGATCGTTTCTACGACGGAGG
>JANAVB010043792.1:0-2500 GCA_029216955.1 Iris pallida | reverse complement strand
CTTCAGCCAAACGGCTATTTAAAAGCACTCGAGAAGCGAAACAGCCGCATCATTAAAGACGTGTCGGATGCGCCGGCTGGACAGCGCATCACACCCCTTCAAACACCAAGCGCCTCCCACAGATGCACCCTGTACCGAGCGCATCAAAGGGGATGCGCCCCCATACGCCTAGTGGAACGTCAACCGATGCGCCCACTCAGCTGTCCATCGAATGTCACCAACATTAAATGCTGAACTGACAGAGTTGGCAGCACGCCTTCCCAAGTCTGAACGGCTGACAGCTTTTGCAGAAAACGAAGCGTCCACAACGTCAGCATCATCATGACTCTATCCCGACGGCTACTGCCACGTGGCCACTCAACCACCCGCATGCGCCTCCGCGGCCATACACCCAAAACCAGCATGCGCCTCGAAAGCCATGCGCCTCAGACCCTTCACTGATCCCTAAAGACAGAAGAAGAGTCTCCAGTTGAAGCATTGCATGCGCCTCAAAAGCCATGCGCCCCAGACTGATCTCTGATCCCGAAAGATAGAAGAAAAGTCGCTCGCATGCGCCTCAAAAGCCATGCGCCCAGAACGGCTCGTGACTCCTAAAGGTTACGAGCCAAAATCTCATCATGCGCCCAATCCAAGGCGCATCCCACCAAATCATCCCCCACCAAATCAGAGATCTCCGAGCCATGGGTCGACGACACGTGTCCTTTGACTCAACTCATCCAAGATCTCAGCAACAGAAAGATCTTCTCCTCTGCTACATGCCGGCTCACAACAGCAGTATGAAGAATTCAACCTCGCGAGTAGGGCGCATCATCCATGCGCCTCCATCAACAATCTCCACGTGGCGTCCCCACGCACCGGCGCATCCTACATATGCGCGCATGAGCAGTCAACCTGCCCAGCTATAAATGGAGGAATCATCCCCTCCTTACACACACACAGAGAGACATACATACGAACAATCCAGACAGAGATCATCAGAGAGGCAGATACAGACACTCAACGTCTTCCTCCTCTCAACCAGCTCCAGCACCCAGAGCAATCTACACCTTCAGAGAACCGATAACCGTCGTCAGCCCGTCAACGGAGTCAACGCATTACCACTCACTCCATTGGCACTTAGGACCCAGATTAAACAAAAGTGTACTCCTAGGACTACATCTAAGTCCTATATTGTAACACTGTTCTGTTTGTATTAAGATTTGCAATCAAACGATTTTAATGGCAAACAAGCTGGCGACTCTGCTGGGGACTTCTTTCTCCTCTTCCGAGAAAGTCGTGTCACAGGCCGACGACGTGAAGGTGGGCTCCTCCCACAATACGCTGGTCGTGCACCTCAATCAACAGGCGTATGAGGAGTTCATTTCTGAAGGAAGCACGAGTCCTTCGAAGCGGCTGCCGAAGCCGAAGAAGACCCGCCGTGTCTGGGTACGCAAGGTCGACGCCTCGGGCACCACCACTGAAGGGGATGTGCCAATCTAGCCCTCCCTTCCTGCTGACGTTCTCAGCAACCAAGGTGCGCCCGCTGATGCAGCACATCTCTCGGGGAAACGTGCGGCTGACCACATTCCCCAGCCATCTCCCTCTCAGGCGAGGAAGATGCGTCGACGGAGCAGGGGCGCAGCCAAAGCCCCGCGCATCACCTCTGATGCGCCACAAAAAGTCTCTGTCTTTGACAGACTCACTCACTGTAATGGCAAGAAGAATTTGGATGCTGAGTACTATGCGCCCCAGCGGGCTAGTACAAAGAGATCCAAGACGGCACGGGCCATGCGCCACAAGCGTGCTATGCCAGCAGCAGGCCAGAGGCACGTGCTCACAATCACGCGCGGTGCCGATGGCAAGCTGTACAAGGTCGACTCAGATGCTTCGGCACCAAAGATGAGTCGATCTTCAAAGTCCTCATCTCACTTGGGTGCATCCACTGCGTGCATAACCAAGTCGAGTGCGACAAATTCAGTGGTCTTGAACTCCCGCGCCTCCTCTGGTTGTGCGTTTGAGGTCCGTTCAACTCACTTCAAAGGTTGTTCCCCCACTACTGATCATGATGCCTGCTTGGCATTAGATCAGGGGGCGCAGCACTCACTTGTCCGCCCGACGTTTGGCCTTGCCATGCGCCTGAAGGGGTGTGAGGGTAGCACCCTCTCCTCAACGACCTACGTAATGTGATCACTCACAAGCGCCGGTCAGGAGAGTCGACCAATAAGTACGATGAGCCTCACGGGGCATACTTGTGCGGTGGTCACTATCAACTGCTGTGGCAAGATGGCAGTACCACCAAGGTAGTCAGTCTTCCAGCGACTGCAGTCATCGACACCCCTCCGACACGCCTTGGGAAGAAGGTGTCAACAGAAGAGGAGCCAAGAGTTGCTTCATGCAATGTGGTCTCCAACTCCTCATCTCTTCGGAAGGCGACCGCAATTCCTCGTCCAAAAGCCAATCAGGGAGAACCAAGGCTAGTCTCGACATCCGTGGGTGTTCGAAGGTACTCGGTCAAAGAAGA
>JANAVB010043791.1:0-87763 GCA_029216955.1 Iris pallida | reverse complement strand
TAGCCTTCCATTGCTCCCTGCCTTACTCATGTGGGCGCATAGACTATAGGCGTATGCTTGTGGGCGCATAGGCCATGGGCGCATGCACTCTCTTATGCTTTCATTTCCATAGCATATGCCCTACATGATGTGTTTGGTCCTAGGCGCATACATGTGGGCACATGCCCTTAGGCGCATAGCCTTGGGCGCATGCCACTCTCAGCACATGCAATTTGGGTGCATGCTCTTCATGACACCCTTGATCCTTGTGCCATCTCTTGCAAATGTTCGTATTTGTCCCCATGGTCCTTAGTGTAAATTGTGACTTGTTTGTACTCTTTACTTGACTAGTCATATAGTTATTTTCCATGTTGCACATGTACTCTGAGCTTTAAACACGATCTTGGTATGGCACGTACACTCTCTAACAACTTCTTAATAGTGGTCCGTCGTGGTGCACTTACATGAACACGACATGACAATATGATTTTACATGATAACTCTCGATAGTGACCTCATGGTGCACTCTTGACAAGTAACATACATAAATAGACTTGATAGTGGCCCGCGCTGAGGCGCACTCTTGACAAGTAATCTTGATAAGTAACCTAACATGATAAATCTTGATATGATGTTGCGACGGCTATCTTGACTCGCTAAGTAACTCTTGTCTTGACATCATGGATGGTTGTGCTTGTATAAGCTACATGTCTCGTCTCGCATCATATCTAGGACATGGATTCCTGGTTACCACGGTCAGGGATTCATACTGAATCTGACTAGGATAATGACCAGATTGATCTAGTAGTCCATGAAGAGGTTTCCAGCTACAGGCAGTTCCGTTATCTGGGTGCTGGACTTGTAGTCCTTCGTCGAGTAGGGCACATTTCTAGCACACTGTCATGTGTTGCACCCCCAAGTCACCTAATCCAACTCTCTTAACTTACGACTGGATAACCTGGATTAAGTTTGCAGGGCTTGTGGCTGTTAGAACATCTCGATGCATCTTGTTAGTAACTAGGCTTGTGATAACCCTAGTTAGTTAAAGTATCAAGCCGTACACCTTGCTTGGCCGTGATTGATGGATGGAGTCCCGCTAGTCTTGTCTAGGCAAGGCCAGTACATGGTTATTTCAGCACGTTACCGTTTATGCTTTACTTTATCGATAATCGGTCAGAGACTATGTTCTGTTCAGGTGAAGGGTTACAACCCCGGTCCTTGTTTAGTTTACGGGTTGTAATTTGGTTATCGAAATAGTCTCTCAGTTATCTTATCGTTTACCACCATGTTTTCTTTAACTCATGTCCTTCGTTATCATTTATGTCTTTATGTGCTAATATGCTGGTTTTAGTTCTTAAGTGAAGCCTCCTTTGTGGCACTTGCTCTTTCTGGGGTCTAACCCAGCTGGTTTTGTATGGCCAGATTTCGGAGTAGCACCCAAGGATCTTTCAGTCTTCCAGCCAAATGGTGAACACTAGACGCAACCCTGGCAACAAGTGGATTTTATTTTGCTCTCCCACTCTATTGTAAATTATTCTTTTGAGACGTTTAGCCACGGAGCAAGTGTTAGCTCGTGTTGAGTTTACATTCCTGTCTGCCTAAGGGCTGTAACATGATTGACAAATCCTAGGGTTGATCATTTATTTAAACTCTTGCTAGTCTTCGTATTTTGTATGACTAGCTTCATGATCATCTGAATATGTACTGTATGGGATGCCTTACTTTGTATGTCTGATGATCTACCATCTTGTTATTTACTTGCTTGCTTGAGATTGAGACACTAGGATTCTTCTTGACCACAAGTGACTGTTGGCTTGTAGTTAAACCATCATGCATCTAGACAGCCGTGACCGTATTACGAGGTGGGATTCACTTCAATGTACATAGCTGGCTGTGTCTGTCCCCCGCTCTCCAGTATTCTGGTTCTGGGGCGTGACAGGTTGAAGTCAAATCACCAGTTCACGACTCGTTGAATCATCCTTTCCTCAAGTCATATCATTTGGTATTTCTATTAGATGTGTAAACCCCCTAAATTTTACTATTATTTTTTTAAAAAAAATTGGTATTGATTTTGTTTTTCGTATTGTACGTCGCGTGCGAGTACGTATATGCGATAGTATATTTTATACACAAAGTTTCTATTTAAAGACTTCTTCATTAGAAAATAAACATATTTTTATTTAGTTTATTACGTCGCGTCGAGACTTGGAAAAAGTTATTTATTTAATATAAAAAGCTATTTTATTTTGTGGTACAAATATAAGTAGTAATTTAGAAAAGTATTATTTTATGTAAACATATTATTTGTATGCGAGTGACATAAAATTTATGTCATGTCCACTTTGATTTTATGAAAACAAATTATAATTATTTTTATTGCAAATGATATTTCAAATATTTAAACATTATCATGATTTTCAAAATTAATTATTATTATATTTTATTATTTATAAAAAGATAGTTTGAAATTTGTTTGATTTAAATGTTTAATTGTCGTGGTAATTTAAATTAAGATTTCATTTTATGGATTATGATATTAAATAGTATAAAATTTAAGATAAAAGTTTTAATTTGTTTTAAATCTAGAATTTGATTTATTAAGTCACTTTTAATTGGATTTAAATTTAATAGCGTAATTATCGATTTGGATTTAAATAAATCATAATCCTTACCTACCAAGGATTCCTCAACCCTATATATAGGAAAGCTTTTCCATTCTCCATAATTATCTCCACAAATATTTTCACAACAGTGTCGTGCATCGTGTTCGCGCCCACTTCCCATCTACTATAATTTTTTACATATACAAATTCTCCACCCCTGTGTCCGACAAGCCAGACACCGATCCAATACATCTTCTCCTTATGTTCGTGTCACGCAGGACACGATACCTTGACCCCTAATCCTAACTCAATCGACCCCTGTTTTGCCTCGCCGCCTCGGCCGCACCCGTCGGACCACATCCCCGCTCGCCTCCACTGCCAACAACACCGACCCTGCCACCGTCTCCCTGTCCCACCACACCAAAACCAATCACCCAGACCCCCGACCACAGCCAGGCCATCACCACCACAATCTTCGTCATCATCACCACCCCCAACCGAGCCCAAACCACCCTGCCACTACCTTCGGCCAAACTCTTCCAGCATCCCCGCTCTGCCACCACTTCGACCCAAACCACAGTCTCATCTCTGCCACAAACAGCCACCCCAAAACACCAACAACTCCCCAGCCACCTACGATAACTCCTCCCTGGCCGTAGCCACAATCCACCGTTACCGCCCAGCCACCATAGCCAAAGTCGCTACCAGCAAACCTCCCCCAAGCGCCACCACCCCTACTAGAACTGCCACCAAATTTACAACCAGTTCGCCATTGTGGTCAGCCACCACCAATGCCATACTCTGCATCGACGCCAGATCCAGAACGACGATCTCGCCGGACCTCAAAACAACCTCGTCTTTCGCGCGTCCGAGCTAGCCGTTTTCCTCCGCCGGCACCATTCTCACGTCTCCGCGGTGGCTGGCATCCATTGCACCTCGAGCCGTGTAGGGTGACTACAACCACCAGAGGAGCACACATCACCGGGCCAAGATCCATCGTCGCCTTCACGCGGAGCGCTGCACCTCGTCGTCGCCGGTGAGCCCCTTTCCCATTCCCCTTTTTCATCTTTCTCTCTCTTCCTGTGATCGTTGGCTTTAGGAATGAAAGCAGTTGTGCTGCCTTCCTCTTTAAGAGGTTTAGTTAATGAATTATTAATGTCTATTATAAAATAGTATATATTTTAGGATTTACAGTAGTTGTTGTTATTATTATTATCATTAAGATTATTACTATTTGCTGGAATAGATAGCTATTATTATGAGTTATTACCATTATTTATTTTCTTAAAGTTTTTACATATAATTTTTATGATAAATTATTATTTCTTATTATTGTATCATTAGTAATATAGATATATGCTACTATTTTCAAAGATTCTAATCTAACTAAAATATAGTAGTAGGCTTACATTCATTTCAAATTTAGTTTATAAACCTAATTAAATTATTATATTATTATGTTTGACAAAAATTTGGGACTCTTATTGTTAAAATGACTTTTAGATTTTCAACATATTTAGTTACATGTATTTGACTAACAAAATATACTTTTCAAATTATTATACAAAAAAAATTCAAGTATTTTCGCAAAACGATTTTTTTTTTGACTAATCAAATATATTTTCAAATATTATAAAAAAATTTCTAAAATAGTATAAAGTCTTTTCTTCGTAAATTCTTATTTGATAGTCAACTCTTGATCACGACTGATCCCATGTTCCTATTTCTTTGCGAATTCGGATTCTGTGTGCAACAACCATGGCTATTGGACTATTGGGACATGTCGGAACACCGCACAACATCAGGCGACACACCAGGCAAGCTACCTTGCCTTATTTACTGTTTATATTTAGTCTACATTTTTTTAGATATTGCATATTTACTGCCTGTTTATTTCCAGTTGTGCCTTTGACTGTTGTTCGTGATTTATTTTCTTAATTCTCATATACTCAATGCAAGTGCTAGCCTTATTTTCTTACTTGTCTCTAATTTATGTATATGGACCTAGAAGTTAAGGGACTACCGTTTGTTAGTTTCATAACCCTTATCACGTGTGAGATATGAGTAGCATAAAGAGGTACTTGTGTATTGGTTGATCACCCGTGCGCATGTGTTAGGTTATAACTGCTAATAGAATTGCATGTTAGAAGACTTAACAGTTATTAGTATAAACCTATTGTGGATACAACATGGTTAGGAGCATTGGACAGGGAGGACATATTCTATACGCTTGGGCAATATTGTGTCGAGTCGTATCGAGTCATGTCGGATGGAGTCGGTCTTGCTAGTGGCTCATTTGAGTACTACCCATGTATGTGCTAGGGACTCTCCGGAGCTCTACCTGTGTGATATGCTAGCGTCTCGCGTGAGTGTTATCCGTGTAGTTATGGTCAGTCGTAGTTAGTCGGTCCGCCCTTGCGTTAAGTGTTGTTTTAAATTGCATACTAGAAAGGTTAGGAGACCTTAGTCAATGTTGTGTCATACTTTGTTCTAGTCATGGCATGAGACAATGTCATATCGCGGAATAGTGTGCTACCCCTTGTCCTTGTTTGGTTGTAGGGGTAGTCCACTATTTCGATGATGGGATATTGGGCCGTGTTATGGTTGGGACACTTTATTTTACTTTGTGACTTTATGGCATATTTTATATTCAGTTTATATGGCATGTTATTTCTTGTATATTGTTACGTCCCTCTAAGGACCTGGTGAATTCTCCAGGTGTGTGCTTTTGTGACTTTCCGCAGGTGCTCTAGCCAAGGCCATGATTTACTCTCTTCCTTCGAGATGATGCTCGTGGATCGTCCTTCGTTTCGCTATTTTTTCATTTAAATAGTCGGTAGTGGATTTGTCTCCGCCCAACTACATGTACAATGATAAATTCTTATTTGATTTTATAAAAGACATCTTTATTTGTGGATGACATTTAGTATCATAGTTTACTGTATTTTACAGCTTATGTATACATACGAGAATTCTATATATTAGAATATACTTCGTATGTATACAGCTGGCATATCTACGTACTTTGTCCTAAGTATTTTGGGACTAGGGCGTTACATGTTTTTGTGGTGGCCTACGCAGGTCAAGTTAGCCATTTCGGTTACGTTATTGTACCGAACGGGCCTGCACATAGGATTAGGGTCTAGGATCTCATCCACATACTTGACCCCCTTCATTGAATCTAAATTTCAAACTCTCGTTTGCCCTCCTTGATCTGCATCTTGCTTGATCCCTTTCTACCGTAAATTCTTATTTCTCGTGCATAATGGCGATTAGGAAGATGACTACACTAATATTGCTCATAGGTCAAACACATGGCTATAAGGTTTACATTGACAATTAGTATGTATTGAGATCCTATTTTGAGTTATAAAGACATCTATTACTTTAAGGATCAAAGAGCCCTATCTTCCTAAAGGTATGATCTTGTAAGAAAGATTATTTGATTCTAAGTTGGGTAGTAACGATATTACCAACTTCGATAGATAGAGAGAATTTTATTTTGAGACTACTAGGTAGTAATCACCAGAGGATTGATAAAAGATTGAGAAAACAAATTAATTTTTTATTTTGAAGTTTTAGAAAATATTTGTGATTTATTGGGATTATAGCTACTCATAATTGGGAGGATATAAAATTGATTTGAGAAAATTTTCAAATTTTAAATTGTGTCATATGATCTATGATTTATAAATTTATCTAGATTTTGAGAGTAAAGTTTCGATTATGGATAAAAAAATATGTATGAAGAATTGAATTGTGATATACTAAGGGTTCACCTCGAGATTGGTTATGAATTTTGAAAATTTTAAAGTTATAATTTTGTTACGACCTCGAACGACTAGATCATGTGGAAAGTTTAATTTTTTATGCATTAACTGGTGATATGATAAAGGTTACTTTGCGATTGATTAGAGGAATTTTAATTTTAAGTTATGATATGCTTGACGACTTAAAATGATTAGAAATTTTGGATAGACTATTTTGAGAAGCTTTTGTGGAAGCTCGAATTTAAGAAATTAGACTTATATTGGCAGGCAACCAAGATAGACACAAGGACACTCTAATGAGATAGAAGTATTCCACATTAAGTTGTCATACCACCTATAATTATGATATTGCATATACACAAGTATAGTTAGTCATCGACCAAGCAATGTGACTATATATTCATCTTGACTTACTCGTCCTTTCCTCAAACCTTAGATCTATTATCGTGACCTTCTAATCATTTGAAACTTGAAAGTGATTAGAATCGTCCCTCTTGACAGTACCCTTACCTAGGAGACTATCTTCCCTCTAGGAACCATGCCTCACGAGTCTCTAAACTATTTTATGCTGGTCTACTTATTTCCTTAGATGCTTAACTTGTGTATTATCTTGACTGCTTAACATTTGTCCTTTTATTTCGTGCCTTATCTTGATTTACTTAGACCATAACATCTTTTACCCTTCATGCATCCAAATCCGACCACGATCGTTTCCCTAACCATATCTTCTCTCCAAAATTTGAATTGCTTCACTCATTGAGGATTTTATTTTTACTCTACCATGATTTATGCAACCTTGTTTGTTATATTATTTCTTTGTGCAAAGACGAAAATTGGATCATGACATCCTTCGGTTAGAAAGGAGGTTAGTTTAGGAAGCCCCCCAGGGGAGATTAGTGGTACAGTTAAATGAAATGATTGTGTGATTACGAGACATGAGTTAAATTGGGCTATTTGATAGAAATAAGAAAAGTGATATTATTTTTTGATGAGATAAGATAATCAAAGGATAGTATACTTGCGAGTGCCAAAAAGGTTTGAGATTAATCAAATGTTGAAAATGGATTTTATTTTTGGTGCTTAAAGGATAATTTTTTTTACATTGGTAGATAAGTATAAATTTCCTAGAAGAGTGACTTTTTTGAAGGTTTTTGAAATTTTAATTTTCGAGGAAATGAAAGCTTGAGAATATATATATATATATATATATATATATATATATATATATATATATATATATATATATATATATATAGGAAGAAGAAGGTTAGAGGTTTATTGAATATCTACTTTTGAGGAGATTATGAACGGCGAAATCTATTTTGAGGAAATATTTACGTATATATAGATATGCTGAGAGAAGTAGTTCAAAAAGATGGATTTAAAATTTTGGACTTATTAAATTTCTATCGTTTGGATAGCGTATTTTGATATATAAATATAGTTGGAATTCAGAATTTTGTGAGAAAATTTTGGAGGTTAATTATCAATTGAAAAGAACGAAAGGGAAATAGGTTTCGAAAAAAAGAAATATATATATATATATATATATATATATATATATATATATATATATATATATATATATATATATATATATATATATATATATTATATATATATATATATATATATATATATATATATATTGACTATAAATCTTGAGAAGAATAATAAAATAGATGAAAGGTTGAATGTAGAAAGGCATTGATGATTATGCCAAGGGTTATAACGATATCAAACACAAGTTGGATTTTGAATATTGAATTAGTGATCGTAACTTTGTGACGGAGGAAAATTCTTGCCTATCCGTGAGTTAAACCCTTTGTTGATTGGTAATGAGGATTGAATTCGTTAATGATGGGTCGTCATGAGTTACCTAAACTATACCTTGAAATTATTTTTCCTACTTATCCAAAATTACAATTATTCCAAATTGAATGTTGTTTTTCATGTATGATTTTTTTCCTCGCCGAATAATTTGATCAAGTTCTTATCGATCAACCCTTCCTACCTCCTCAACCCTATCTACCATAATTATTCCTAAATTTCGGGAACGAAATTCTTGTAAGTTGGGTAGGATGTAAACTCCCTAAATTTTACTACGATTTTAAAAAAAAATTGTGTTGATTTTGTTTTTCGTATTTGTACTTCGTGTGCGAGTACGTATATGTGATAGTATATTTTTATACACAAAGGTTTTATTAAAGATTTCTTCATATAGAAAATAAACATATTTTTATTTGATTTATTGCTGAAGTAATGTGTACACAACTCTAGAGGAGGGTGAATAGAGTTTGTGACTATAATAACCAATTAAAAATTCAGCTGTATGCTAAGTCGAGAAAGCAACTACCAAGAGAAAGTATAATCAGAGTAATAATGCAAAAATTAAAAGATTTCAGAAGAGCACACGCAAACACAGCGATTTAACCTGGTTTTCCTCGTGGAGGACTAGGCTAGGCATGAGAACTCTCGTTCAGAATTGAAATCCACTATTTGTGAAATAGGGTACACACGTGCCTTTACTCAGAAGAGCACGCCAAATTCTTACAACTTCGCAGAGGCGAAACTTGGAATTGTCCAAGTGACTTCTTTTCAACTCTTGCACAAAAACTTCTAGCTGAATCGTACTGAGCACCTTGGGGCTTAGAAAATTTTGTGGCTAGTAGATTGGAAGAGTAAAGCTTAGAATGAATAAGGCTTAGAATATTAAGAGTGAGAGATGATTTGAAATAAGAGAATTCAAGCCCTATTTATACTAGTTTAGGGAGGCAGAATTCGGCCAGAATTCTGTCCTAAATATTCAAAAATTTGAACGTTGGACAGCTTGGATCATGGTGTTCCTAAAAATCAGCTTCCTAAAAATTAGGGGACAGAGTTCGGCCCGAGTTCTGCCTAAGGCAGAGTTCGGCCTGAATTCTGTCTACCTTGGGCCAGAAAGTCTATATGGGCTAGTTTGGTTTGGTTCAGGGATTGTTTTGTTTTGTATGGTGGAGCTTGGAGAAGTAAGTCTAGGGTTTGAGATGACTCAGTACGACTCAACGCACATGTTCCTAAACTCAATAAATAGAAGATTACAGACTGAGTACATGATAGGAAAACCAAGAGCCTTTGATGACGCATTTCTTCTGATATTTGAGCAAACCTGAAGACGTCTTTTTTCTTGACAATAGTCGTCAAAGATAAATAGATCTGAAAATCTGAATACCTTTCGGGGGCTTCGCCCCCGAACCCCCACGGGGGGTGCTGCCCCTCGACCCCTGTCCGCTGACCGGGCAGCTGAACCCCCGATATGAGGCCCCGGATAGGTCGCTATGTGGTTCAGAGAAATCTTCTTATATGACGCCGTCTTTGTCCCATCATTAATTCTTCATTGCATATGTCCTGGTTTGATCATGTTTGATCATGCTTACTGTATGTCTACAAATACATGTTAGACGAGCAAAATAATGTGTTGCAGTACGATACAATCATAGCAATATGATATAGAATAATTAGGACAATGCTAAGTTTAAGTAGCAACATGATAGTTAGTATATGAATATTTGTAACATCATTATGTTAAACTTAATTGATTAGCCATATTCAAAAATACGATGTAATCATTGGGCTAACAATCTCCCCCTTTCTGATTATGGCAAATCGGTTAAGTTTAAGACAGATACGATAGATGCATGTATCACTAATAAACACATATTACTAGAAGATTGTGTGCTAACTTAAACTTATTTCTCCCTCTTTGACATGATCAAAAAAATAAGCTCCCCCACAAATAGATATTTTCGTTTCCGTCCTGATACAAAGTTCTTATCCAAGCACAACACAATTCATATATAATATCACGTCATATACAATGTCACATCAAATATCTATTATTCTCTCCCTTTGTCACTTAGCAAAATAAAGCACAGCTCCCCCGTAAAGAGAGAAATGATAGACAAAGTGAAGAGAACAAGCACACAACTTTAACCATAAGCAAACGTTAATAGAAAAACTAGTAGTTTTGATAATCCAGCAGGTGAAACTTCACTACAAGAAAAATAGCGTTTCTTGACGCTTTATTTGTTGATGTTCGTGTTAAACCATCAAGAAGAGCTATTTTCTTGACGGTTTTGACTATACGTCATGTAAACACTCTTTTTGTTAGTATTATTGACGGTTTTAACAACAACCGTCAAGAAAAACTACTTTATTATTGACGGTTTTTCCATTATTTTTATTGACGACTTTCATTAGTGTCATTTAGGCCTCGTTTGGTTCACGGATTCAAGGAAGTAGGAAAGGAAAGTTGTTCCTTTCCTTTGTTTGGTAACCACAAACTTGTGAATCAATTTCCTCACAAGGGAAAAAATTGGAGGGAATATGGTTCCACTCATGACCCATGGGATTAATTTTCCCTCCTCCTTTCCCAATATTTATTACAAAAGCTATGACAAAAGTAACCATGTGTTATTGCTTATTTTACCATTAATGTTATTTTTCATAATGTTATTTTTATTTTATGTGTTGTAACTCATATGGCCCTTCATTTCATCTTCTTGTAACCTACATGACCTTTGGCCCTTCGTTTCTTCATAACCCCCAACCTCTCTCCCTATATAAAGAGAGGTTGGAATAGCTTGTAAAGGTACACTTGTGTGGTTGATAATATACGAGAAAGCTTCGTCTCCGTGTGTTTGAGTTTTTGCCTTACGACACGTTATCAGCACTTTGCTCGTGCAACGTCGGAGACCCGATGTACCGCTCGTCTCACCGTCCGCCGACCGTTGCCTCGCGCGCAACCCGTCGCTCGTCGCCGATCTCGCGTATCCGCGTGGGTCCTATCCGATTCTGCGGTTTTCGTACAACGACGAAAAATGTCGATCAAGATTGAATTTCCCATCCTTGAAGCCTCTGACAAGAACTACTTGGACTGGACGCAAGACATCCAGAACCATCTAGATGCGCAGGGCCTCTTGGACGTCATCTATAATGAGGAAGAGCGTGAAGTGGAAGTCACTCGCTCAATGAACGCCAAAGTGATGATTCTATTCAGCAGGCATTTATCTGACGCCATGAATGCGGAGTTCATTGAATTCTCCTCACCGAAGACGCTATGGGACTCTCTGAAAGAGCGCTTCAACCACCAGAAGACCATATGGCTGCCTGAAGCGTGCCATGACTGGTTAAACCTACGTTTCCAAGACTTCAAGAGTGTAACTGATTACAACAATGAAGTCTGCAGGATTCGATCACTTCTCCAATACTGTGGTAAGATATTAACCGACAGTGATCTATTGGAGAAAACATACACCACATTTCCTTCCACTGACAACTTGCTCCAGAAGCAATACCGTCAGTCTAAGTTCACAAGGTTTTCCGAGCTTATCACCCAACTTTTACTAGACGAGAAGAACAGTCTCATTTTAATGAGAAACAACAATTCTCGTCCTGCTGGAACAAAGGCAATTCCAATGCCTGATGCAAATGCTCTCCGTGGACCAAATCCACGGTGGAAACGAGACAAGGGCCAGTCGTCCCAGCCAAGGAACAGAGGCGAGTTTAAGTCTCGCCACCCAAAGCGAGGTTCTAACAAGAACCAAGGACCTTTGACTCCTAGGCAGTCTCATGGTAAGAACCAACAGGCCAGTCGTCCCAAAGCGAGAGTGGAAGGCCAAGCGCCTACTCTCTGCTACAAATATGGTGCTTATGGTCATATTGCCATGACCCGCACCCTAGAGTAAGGGCACGAGAAGTGGGTACGTCCAGCCTACGCCGCAGTGTCGGCGGTATAGAACGCTGTCCTAGGTCAATCATCTAACAATATAAAGTACCTGTACAGTTTATACTCTCTGAATGGAGGTGACAAACAGAATACAATCTCAATCATATCTAGGTAGAAGAATGAAAGATAGATAGATAGACAGATGGTAACTCAAAGAGAATAGTACAATAGATAAAATAAGTCCAAGTGTCTAGGATAACATAACATCAGAATGTCAACTCATAATACAACAAGTCTAAGAGTCTATATATCTCAACATCTCAAAATACAACTCAGATGTGAGACAAAATGATAATACAGAAAAGACTGTCTAGCTAAACTAGCCTAGACTACTGGGGCAACATCCTCAGCTGCAGGTGGATCCTGCTGAGGGTCCACAACATAAGTGTCATCTAGTACTGCTCCATAATAGGTAGACACCAGGGCCTCATCCTCATCCTCTGTAATATTTTCAACAAGTCCAGTCTGGACAGGAACGAGCACAATACATCTCACGCAGTGCATAGTATGATAGGAAATATAAAGCATGCAATAGAGTAAAATACAGGAAACGCTGAAAGAAGATACATGTAGCAAAAGAGATAACTGTAATGAAATATCTACTATAATAGAGAACTAGCAGTGTCTAGTGAGTCAGAGTAAAATATAGACATGTGAAATGGCATAGGAGATTCATGGCTACAGCTAAGAGTGATTCATGACTATAGCTACTGGGGTAATATCCACATGACTATTTCTACTCCCCCATCCCCAATCAATACACAAGGATCCATTCAAGTTATGTTAAGATTCGTGATAAGCCCATAAATGGGAGATTCATGAGAGGCTCTGTGAGCATGAGAGTACATGAGTCACAAGCGATTCGTGAATCTATGAAAGCATAGAGATATATGATGATTCGTGAAAAGCACAAACATGCTGTATCTGATGCTCCCGAGGGGGATAACATCTCATGAAAAGATCCGTATAGTACCAATCTGTGATAACAATCGTGTCAGCATCAAGTAAAGTAATCTAGAGCAAGAATATAAATTCTGGCAAATATGAAACGGTCAGAGAATGTACTCGCCTGATAACTGAATGTCTGAAGAGGATATACTGCCTGAGGAGAGGTGTATGGCTCCTAATCAGAGCAATACAAGTCCCTATGTATCCACAATGGTAAAAATAAAGTATACAATGCATACTACATGATTCTAGGTCAATCTGGTCAAAAGTCAACTCTTGGTCAACTCTAATAGTCAAACTAGGTCACAGAAAGTCAAACTAAGTCAAATAAAGTCAAACAAGGTCAAACAAGTCAAGGTTAGTCAAATCTAGGTTAAAGTCAACTCCTGGTCAACATTCTAATCAAACTAGTCAAATACTAGTCAACATGATCAATCTGGGTCAAGTCTAGGTCAAACTTAGACCAACTAAGGTATTGGTCAAACAAAGACTAGTCAGTAAGGTAATTAGGTCAAACAAGACTAGTCAATAAGGTAATTAGGTCAAACATGGTCAAACTAGTTAAACTAGTCATTTTTGGTTAGACCTAGTCAATTCTAGGTCAATTAGGTCAAGGTTTGACCTATAGTTGACTTTGGTCAACCCTTAGTCAACAAGGGTCAACTAGTTAGGATTTTGGTCATTAGGTCAATTAGGGTTAGCCTCTATGCCATAGGCTAGTAGCTTAGGCCATAGGCTAGATAACTCATAGGTTTCTATATAAACCTATACTTAGAAGGTCATTTATATATATACATATCTATATATATAGATATACAAGTCTACCTACTACATATACCTATCAATATATGTACCCTCTATACATAATACCAAAACCCATATATATATATAATGACACTAATACAATATATATATATATATATAATACCCAATATATATATATAGTACCCACATATATACATAATATATATACATATATAGATAGCTTATTATATATACATATATATACAGTCCATATATATATATATATATATATATATATGTTATATTGTATATAGTTATATATATTAGTATATATAGTTAAGGGTACATATATGGGTTATATATATTTATATATATATATATATATATATTTTTTTTTTATTAGTATATATAGTTAAGGGTACATATATGGGTTATATATATTTATATATATATATATATATATATATATATATATATATATATATATATATATATATATATATATATATATATATATATATATGTTATATTGTATATAGTTATATATATTAGTATATATAGTTAAGGGTACATATATGGGTTATATATATATATATATATATATATATATATATATATATATATATATATATATATATATATATAGAGAGAGAGAGAGGAATTAGAGAGAGAGATGAGATAACAGTGAGAGAGAGAGAGTGAAAGAGAGAATTAGAGAGAGAGAGAGACTGAACAGTGAAGGGGGGAGTGAATGGGCTGGACAGTGAATGGGGGGGATTTCCAGTTTCTGGAAACTGAAGACAGTCCCCAAAAACACACACACACAGTCACATATATACATAATATGTATATATATACACAACTACCAATATACACAACTAAACATCCCCAAAACTTACCTACACACTCACATACATATATACTACATATATATACACTGAAATACACATATACATGCATATATCATAATCAAAATAGATTTGAAATTCATTTTTACAAAACTGGAAATTAACCCAAAACTGGAAATATTGCACTGTGCACTCGACAAGTAGGTAAACCTAGTTTCTCATACAAAACCGAGCTATGGCTCGAATCCCAAGGTTGAAAACTGAGTCCCACAGTGTCCTCTAGTGTCTAGGGGACCTGACACTACACCACGACACGACACAACGTGTCTAAACACTCAAAACCCAAATCGGGTAAATTGAGATACGCACACTAAACCGCAGTGTCGTGCATGTGTGCAGTCCACTCTAGGACACACCACGAGACACGACACGTCTCGTGGTCGTGCACACGTGTAGCCCACACATAGGGCTACACGATGGACACTTTGTTGCGTATCCACGTGTCGTATAGGGTCGACACGAGACCCGTATCAGTCGAGGAAACTCGACTGATACGCGCGGTTTGGACCGCGTCGTGCAGAGATGCACATGTCTCGTGCTCGCGACACAGGACACGATGCATCTCGTGCTCATGTCCTCGTGTACGCCTCATGAAGGGCTACACGTTAGTGTCATCACGAGACACCCAAGTGTCGTGTCCGCGCGACATGACACGCTCGAAGTTGCCCCCGCGCGCGTGTGCGCTGACAGCGCGTGTCCAGTACGAGTGAGATTTCTCACTCGACACGACACGACGCGACACCAAACTTTGGGGGCATGTTCGCAGACATTGCCCCCGTGTCTATGTCAAAAATCTTGTGTCCTAGTGCTATGTGCTGTGAGCACGAGGAGCGTGGTAGCAGGGCACGCACGCGATCCTCATGCAGTGAGTTCGTGTCCATTTTGGACACGGACACGACTCGAAAACATGTTCAGTAAGTTAGGGTTGTGACCTAGAAGTCCAGGGCTACCAGAAAATATAATTTGTTTCACATTTTGACAAAAACAGATCATTTGTGGCATTTCATCAAACAAGGTTTCCTAGTCTAGGATACGTGTCCGATACGGACACCAAACCAACTCTAAATCCTACCAAACTTGACCTACAGTTCCCTAGTACCTAGATGCATGCAAATATGAAGAGAAAACACAATTTTAACAAGGTTTATGGGCATTTACCTATTTGTGTGAAAACTCAAGAAAATACCAAGTAGGGGGGTGTCCTCTTCTCTTGGTGATGCCCAAAGCCCCTCAAATCCTCAATAGCAGGCCCTAACTAGTACCCTCTAGTATAGGGGAGTCCAATGCAAGAAACTAGAGGTGATTTGGATCAAAATTGATCAAGTTGTGGTCTTGTGAAGAAATGGGAATTTTGTAGGATTTAATTTCATGCAAAATGCTCATGAATGAATAAAATGGGATTATATAGGATATGTGGCTGCTAGGGGGGGTGTCTTGGCCAGCCATGGCAAGGGGGGTGTTCCTTGGCTTTCCTTCTAGGTTAAGGCAAGGACTTTCATGGCAAGGGGTGATATTTTGAGTGTTTAGTGGAAAATATCCAATAAAGTGAATATCAAGATATTTTTCCTACTTTAACCAATGTAAATATCTATCCCTTTATCATTCTAGGTTAGTGGCTAACCTATGGATTAGGGTAGACTAGGTTAGGGACTAATCTTGGTACTTAACCATAATTAAATAATAATAAAAACACATAAATCCAAATAATTCCTAATAAATCCTAAAAAATTACCAAAATACTCTTTAGGCTAAAAAGACCTAATTTGATGTTCTAAACCTATGGCTAGGCTCACATGGTCATGGCAACTTCTAGGTTAAGGAAAACTAGGGTTTACACTAAGTTATACTAACAAAATCACAAAGTCATAAGTCATGACTTAGCATGACTTAGAAGATGGTTCTAATTACACTAGAAATCACCATAAATCATATTATGACTAAACACCATTAATAAATAATAAAAATAATAATTTTTCAAAAATCTCCAATTTCAGAAAACTGGGTGTTACAAGTCTACCCACCTTAAAATAATTTCGTCCTCGAAATTTAGATGGTCGTACTCCTCCTAGGTCAAACCTCCAACAATCAGGGACGAAGCCACTACCTAGGCAACATACAAAGTCAACAAGCAAAATATGGGTAGTAGACCTATACTGGGTCATGTCCAAAAATTGGTTGGCAGTTTTAGGTCATAAGGTGTCCTTAATTCAAATTGAAATCAAAAGTAACTCTATGGGGTAAATCAGGATGGAGCCTCGGGTCAGGAAAATCATACTAAGTAAATGAAGCATACGATGGTATGCCTGAGTGGGACACTAAGGTCATGGGTGTAGAGTGTCATGTCTAGGTCATGTATGTGAAATTAGTTTTAAGAAAATAACTAGTCTTGTGCTCCTAATTTAAAAGTCACGGTAACGTGCCTACGATGATCATAATTTAGAATGGGAAAGGTCTATGGCCTAAATAGAACCAAAAATCGTAATAAAATAGTAGTGTAAAGGGGCAGGTTAAATGGGACAGTCCTGGTCATAGGTATAGACTAGGAAGATAAGGAAACAATAAATCACAGGGCTAAAAGGGTTACCATTCTATGGTCAGTGCTACTCTATCAATTCTAAGTCAAAAGGCATACACATTCTTTTAAAGGAAATTCCTTGACAAAAAGAAGTTATTCAAGGAATTATATTAATAGCTAAAGCTACTCCTACTCCTACTCCTACTCCTAAGTAAGAGATGAACAAACAAACAAACAATCGACAAAATCAAAAGGAACTACCAGGTCAAAACTGATCACTAATAAAGAACAGGTAGGAGCAGATGGAATTGAATTTCAAGATAGATATAATGAAGCAAGGTGGGAATGGAATTTAGAAGAACAGAACCTGCAAGCACATTGCCAATTGCCTGAGCATCCTCAACTGTCATGGCATAAGCTCGCCCCTGCTGACCTCTTCCAGCCTGTTGCTGAAACTGCATAAATCTCTACTGCTGTGGCTGTAACGGTCCTCTCTGCTGCTGTCCTACCGGAGCCTTGGCTCCTGCTCCTGGTGCTGCTCCCTGTGCTACTCTGCCTGTGAACTGGGAACACTCCCTGAGCTGGTGGTCTGCTGCCCCACATAGTAGGTACCAGGCCAACCTCTTCCTACACTCTCCCCATCCATGTCCCGATTTCTTATAGTAGGGACAACTGGTAGTCTGCTGTCTCGGGGCCTGCTGCTGCTGCCTCGGCTGCTGATACTGCTGTGGCTGTCTCTGCTGATGCTGATAGTGAGGCCTCTTAGCCTGAACTCCACTGCTGCCTGCTCCGTGTGTATCACGGCCCCTCTTGAGCTTCAGCTCAAGATCATCCTCAGCTGCCATCGCTCCTGTCAGAATCTCCTCAAAGGTGGCATTCCTGTCACTCTTGGTCAAGGACTTGACTTCCTTGACCAAGCCCTTCCTGAACCTCCTCGCCTTTGCTGTCTCGCTAAGGCCCTCCACAAATCTGCTCAACCGGTAAAACTCACCGGAATACTCCTCTACAGTCTGGTTCCCCTGAACCAGATTTTCGAACTGGGTCTCCAAAGCACCGACTGCCTGATCCGGGAGAAACTTCCCCTTGAAGAGCTCCTTGAAAGCTCCCCATGTCTGCCCTGGAGTACCTACTCTCGGGTCCGTCTGATACCAGGTACGGGCAAGATCCCGCATCTGGCTGGCTGCTGCCTCTATCTGTAGTCCGGCTGGTATCTCCGCCAGTCGGAAAATCTCCTCAATGTGCTCAATCCAGTCATCAGCATAAAGAATCCCCTCTGTCCCCAAGAAGTCCCTGGGGTTCATCTTCTTGAAGTCCTGAATGCCCAAAATCCTCTGCTGTCGCGGCTGTCCCAATCCTTCCTGTGGCTGGACAGCCAATCTCTCCACCATCGCTCTAGCCAGCTGATGGACCTCATCTATGCCCCTGGTAAACTCCGTCGTATGACGCTGCTGCTGGGCCTGCTGCGTCTCTAGGAAATACTGGAAGTATAAAAACATCTGTGCAGCATCCACTAATCCAGATGGCATCGGTGGCTGGAACTGCTGCTGGTGCTGCTGAAACTGTGGCTGACGAAACTGCGAAGGAGGCATGTCTGGGGTAGCTGGGATGGTCCCCCGAATAAGTAGAGGTGCACCCCCAAATGTGGCAGAAGCTCCCACATGAGCTGGAGTAAGGGGAGCTGTGGTCCCCGGGTCCTGGTGAGCTGGACGAGAGGTGGCAGACCTCTCAATGGTGTCACCTGGACCGAGACGCTGTGATCGTGTCTCCACCATCCTGAAGACAGATCAATAAGGAAGTCAATAACGGTACAAGGATGATAGTATCAAAGGACAATATGAAATAGATTATACAGATTTGATCAATAGTCAGTAGATTCAAATCCATAGAAATTTCCTAATTGTGATTGAGTATCCACTCTCTCTAAGCCTATTCCTTAAATCCTATCACAAGCTGTAGTGATACTCTAGTTCGAATACCACTACATAAACTCGACCTGCATGGGCCACCACTAAAAACGTGTCACGACCCGCACCCTAGAGTAAGGACACGAGAAGTGGGTACGTCCAGCCTACGCCGCAGTGTCGGCAGTAGAACGCCGTCCTAGGTCAATCATCTAACAATATAAAGTACCTGTACAGTTTATACTCACCGAATGGAGGTGACAAACAGAATACAATCTCAGTCATATCTAGGTAGAAGAATGAAATATAGATAGATAGACAGATGGTAACTCAAAGAGAATAGTACAATAGATGAAATAGGTCCAAGTGTCTAGGATAACATAACATCAGAATGTCAACTCATAATACAACAAGTCTAAGAGTCTATATATCTCAACATCTCAAAATACAACTCAGTTGTGAGACAAAATGATAATACAGAAAAGACTGTCTAGCTAAACTAGCCTAGACTACTGGGGCAACATCCTCAGCTGTAGGTGGATCCTGCTGAGGGTCCACAACATAAGTGTCATCTAGTCCTGCTCCATAATAGGTAGACACCAGGGCCTCATCCTCATCCTCTGTAATATTTTCAACAGGTCCAGTCAGGACAGGAACGAGCACAATACATCTCACGCAGTGCATAGTATGATAGGAAATATAAAGCATGCAATAGAGTAAAATACAGGAAACGCTGAAAGAAGATACATGTAGCAAAAGAGATAACTGTAATAAAATATCTACTATAATAGAGAACTAGCAGTGTCTAGTGAGTCAGAGTAAAATATAGACATGTGAAATGGCATAGGAGATTCATGGCTACAGCTAAGAGTGATTCATGACTATAGCTACTGGGGTAATATCCACATGACTATTTCCACTCCCCCATCCCCAATCAATATACAAGGATCCATTCAAGTTATGTTAAGATTCGTGATAAGCCCATAAATGGGAGATTCATGAGAGGCTCTGTGAGCATGAGAGTACATGAGTCACAAGCGATTCGTGAATCTATGAAAGCATAGAGATACATGATGATTCGTGAAAAGCACAAACATGCTGTATCTGATGCTCCCGAGGGGGATAACATCTCATGAAAAGATCCATATAGTACCAATCCATGATAACAATCGTGTCAGCATCAAGTAAAGTAATCTAGAGCAAGAATATAAATCCTGGCAAATATGAAACGGTCAGAGAATGTACTCGCCTGATAACTGAATATCTGAAGAGGATATACTGCCTGAGGATAGGTGTATGGCTCCTAATCAGAGCAATACAAGTCACAATGTATCCACAATGGTAAAAATAAAGTATACAATGCATACTACATGATTCTAGGTCAATCTGGTCAAAAGTCAACTCTTGGTCAACTCTAATAGTCAAACTAGGTCACAGGAAGTCAAACTAAGTCAAATAAAGTCAAACAAGGTCAAACAAGTCAAGGTTAGTCAAATCTAGGTTAAAGTCAACTCCTGGTCAACATTATAATTAAACTAGTCAAATACTAGTCAACATGATCAATCTGGGTCAAGTCTAGGTCAAACTTAGATCAACATGATCAATCTGGGTCAAGTCTAGTCAACATAATATATATACATATATAGATAGCTTATTATATATACTTATATATACAGTCCATATATATATATATATATATATATATATATATATATATATATATATATATATATATATATATATATATATATATATATATATATATATATATATATATATAAATATATATATAACCCATATATGTACCCTTAACTATATATACTAATATATATAACTATATACAATATAACATATATATATATATATATATATATATATATATATATATATATATATATATATATATATATAGAGAGAGAGAGAGAGAGGGAATTAGAGAGAGAGATGAGATAACAGTGAGAGAGAGAGTGAAAGAGAGAATTAGAGAGAGAGAGACTGAACAGTGAAGGGGGGAGTGAATGGGCTGGACAGTGAATGGGGGGGGGGGGATTTCCAGTTTCTGGAAACTGAAGACAGTCCCCAAACACACACACACAGTCACATATATACATAATATGTATATATATACACAACTACCAATATACACAACTAAACATCCCCAAAACTTACCTACACACTCACATACATATATACTACATATATATACACTGAAATATACATATACATGCATATATCATAATCAAAATAGATTTGAAATTCATTTTTACAAAACTGGAAATTAACCCAAAACTGGAAATATTGCACTGTGCACTCGACAAGTAGGTAAACCTAGTTTCTCATACAAAACCGAGCTATGGCTCGAATCCCAAGGTTGATAACTGAGTCCCACAGTGTCCTCTAGTGTTTAAGGGACCTGACACTACACCACGACATGACACAACATGTCTAAACACTCAAAACCCAAATCGGGTAAATTGAGATACGCACACTAAACCGCAGTGTCGTGCATGCGTGCAGTCCACTCTAGGATACACCACGAGACACGACACGTCTCGTGGTCGTGCACACGTGTAGCCCACACATAGGGCTATACGATGGACACTCTGTTATGTGTCCACGTGTCGTATAGGGTCGACACGAGACCCGTATCAGTCGAGGAAACTCGACTGATACGCGCGGTTTGGATCGCGTCGTGCAGAGATGCACACGTCTCGTGCTCGCGACACAGGACACGACGCATCTCGTGCTCGTGTCCTCTTGTATGCCACATGAAGGGCTACACGTTAGTGTCATCACGAGACACCCAAGTGTCGTGTCCGCGTGACACGACACGCTCGAAGTTGCCCCTGCGCGCGTGTGAGCTGACAGCGCGTGTCCAATGCGAGTGAGATTTCTCACTCGACACGACACGATGCGACACCAAACTTTGGGGGCATGTTTGCAGACATTGCCCCCGTGTCTATGTCAAAAATCTCGTGTCCTAGTACTATGTGCTGTGAGCACGAGGAGCGTGGTAGCAGGGCACGCACGCGATCCTCGTGCAGTGAGTTCGTGTCCGTTTTGGACACAAACACGACTCGAAAACGTGTTCAGTAAGTTAGGGTTGTGACCTAGAAGTCTAGGGCTACCAGAAAATATAATTTGTTTCACATTTTGACAAAAACAGATCCTTTGTGGTATTTCATCAAACAAGGTTTCCTAGTCTAGGATACGTGTCCGATACGGACACCAAACCAACTCTAAATCCTACCAAACTTGACCTACAGTTCCCTAGTACCTAGATGCATGCAAATATGAAGAGAAAACACAATATTAACAAGGTTTATGGGCATTTACCTATTTGTGTGAAAACTCAAGAAAACACCAAGTAGGGGGTGTCCTCTTCTCTTGGTGATGTCCAAAGCCCCTCAAATCCTCAATAGCAGGCCCTAACTAGTACCCTCTGGTATAGGGGAGTCCAATGCAAGAAACTAGAGGTGATTTGGATCAAAATTGATCAAGTTGTGGTCTTGTGAAGAAATGGGAATTTTGTAGGATTTAATTTCATGCAAAATGCTCATGAATGAATGAAATGGGATTATATAGGATGTGTGGCTGCTAGGGGGGGTGTCTTGGCCGGCCATGGCAAGGGGGGGTGTTCCTTGGCTTTCCTTCTAGGTTAAGGCAAGGACTTTCATGGCAAGGGGTGATATTTTGAGTGTTTAGTGGAAAATATCCAATAAAGTGAATATCAAGATATTTTTCCTACTTTAACCAATGTAAATATCTATCCCTTTATCATTCTAGGTTAGTGGCTAACCTATGGATTAGGGTAGACTAGGTTAGGGACTAATCATGGTACTTAACCATAATTAAATAATAATAAAAACACATAAATCCAAATAATTCCTAATAAATCCTAGAAAATTACCAAAATACCCTTTAGGCTAAAAAGACCTAATTTGATGTTTCAAACCTATGGCTAGGCTCACATGGTCATGGCAACTTCTAGGTTAAGGAAAACTAGGATTTACACTAAGTTATACTAACAAAATCACAAAGTCATAAGTCATGACTTAGCATGACTTAGAAGATGGTTCTAATTACACTAGAAATCACCATAAATCATATTATGACTAAACACCATTAATAAATAATAAAAATAATAATTTTTCAAAAATCTCCAATTTCAGAAAACTGGGTGTTACACATATGCAACAGACTTGCAGGGCGACCCCCCAAGAAATTGATAACTATCACAAGGGGCGCCGGGTCGAAGCAAATCTGGTCAACGAGTGCGAAAATCTAAATCTTGAGACCCCCGATTTTGTAGCAGAAATGGAAGAATGAATCTCCATTATCTATCTATATTTGATTTAAGTCATAAAACTTTTGGTGGTTTGTATTTTCTGTTTTCTCGATAAATTAAAGTTCTATTTCGAGCACTTTCCTCAAACGTGTGACAAACTTTAATTTTCTTTACTTATAGGCATGGACCACGGGGCAGTGGATTGTCTGGTTGATAGTGGAACGACTCACACTATCTTGAGAGATAAATCATACTTTATCTCCTATACGTCTAAAGTAACCTCAGTGACAACCATTTTGGGACCTCAACCCTTGTTCAAGGTTTTGGCAAAGCCCATTTTCGTTGTCCAATGGTACTCCCGTTGAAGTATCAGAGGCCTTATATTCCCCAAGGTCCAGTCGTACCTTACTGAGTTTTAAGGATATTTGAGAAAACGGATTTCATGTTGAAACTGCTCGAGAACATGACTTCGAGTATCTTTTCATTACCTCCACTCAGTACGGCCAAAAGCGTATCATGGAGAAGTTGAAAAGTATTTCAAGTGGTTTGTATCTCACTACGATACAACACATCGAGAGTAATCTCATCATTCGCCGAGCGCCAGTTGATGAGAGGACTTTTATGCTATGGCATGACCGGCTGGGTCATCCGGGTCAAAATACGATGCTTCGCACTATGAATACATTACATGGGCATCCTCTTGGAGGAAAGAATTTTGTTATAAATCCGAAAAGCCTATGCCAAGCTTGCTCGATTGGGAAGACGAATCTCAAGCCACTCCATGTGAAACCTACGAGATTGGTTTCCCAATTCCTTGAGAGAATTCATGGAAATATTTGTGGACCAATCCAACCAACATACGGACCATTTAAATACTTCATGGTTTTGGTTGATGCATCAACTAGATGGTCACACGTAGTGTTGTTGTCCACCCGAAATGCAGCGTTTCCTAAACTCCTCGCCCAAATCATTAAGTTAAGGGCTCACCATCCGGATTATCCGATAAAGTCTATTAGACTTGATAATGCCGCGGAGTTTACATCTAAGACTTTCGATGATTATTGCATGACTTTGGGAATAAATCTTGAACACCCTGTTGCGTATGTTCATACCCAAAATGGCCTAGCGAAAGCTTTTATAAAACGACTGCAAGTGATAGCGCGGACCTTGGTTATGCGCACCAAACTTCCATTATCTGCATGGGGCTATGCAATTTTGTACGCTACAAATTTGGTCCGTCTGAGGCCCATGGCCACCCAACCACTTTCCGCGTACCAGCTGGTTACTGGATATGAGCCTGACATCTCACATTTATGCGTATTTGGGTGCCTAGTCCCCGTCCATCTTTCGCTATTTAGAGCCCTTGACAGGCGATCTCTTTACCGCGAGACACACAAATTGTGACTTTGATGAGGCAATCTTTCCGTCGTTAGGGGGAGAAATATACGCTAACGTTGATGAGAAACGACGTGAATTAGCGAGGCATGTGCTCGCTGTTGCTCATCATGATCCTCCCTCTGCACATAGTGATAAGGAAGTGCAGAGGATTCTAGGTCAGCAAGATATTGCAAATCAAATGCCAGACGCATTTAGCGACCTAGCAAAAGTTACGAGATCAATTATACCTGCTGCAAATGTGCCTGCAAGGATAGACGTCCCTGAGAGACGCCATGTTCCTGTGAAACATGTTGCTCCGGTCGAACCCCCCGAACAAAGGACGCTGCCATCGGCCGTCCAGTCCGCCGCTATTCCCAAGAAGAAGGAAAGACCGGTTGGTTCCAAAGATGTTCTGTCCCGGAAGCGGAGAAATCTTGTTAAAAGCGTTTTGCCATATGAGATCACTAAGGATCACGGCGATGTATTAGAAGAGCGCATTCCAGATGAAACGCCTATTCCTAATCATGCCGATAACCTCGAAATATCCATCTAGTATGCTAGCTTAGACGATATTTTGAAGCGAAACGAAACTGTTATCGATGATGTGTTCATATACTCAGTGGCCACTGACATTATGAACAATGATGACATGGAACCTCGTAGTGTTGCCGAGTGTCAACGACGAACGGACTGGTCACAATGGAAACAAGCAATCCAGGCTGAACTAGACTCCTTAGCGAAAAGAAGCGTATTTGGACCTGTTGCTCCAACACCACCCAATGTTAAACCAGTTGGTCACAAATGGGTTTTCCTAAGGAAGCGTAATAAAAGAAATGAGATTGTGCGATACAAGGCTCGCCTTGTGGCACAAGGCTTCTCACAACGCCCTGGAATTGATTACGAGGAGACGTATTCTCCCGTAATGGACGTCATAACGTTCCGCTACTTAATCAGTTTAGTAGTTTCCAAAAAACTGAATATGCAGCTCATGGATGTGGTCACAGCCTATCTCTACGGGGATCTGGACACAGAGATATACATGAGAGTCCCTGAAGGACTAAAGATGCCTGAATCAAGTAGTTCCCGACCACGGAACGCGTTCTCGATTAGACTGAGGCGTTCGCTATATGGATTGAAACAATCTGGACGAATGTGGTATAACCGCCTAAGCGAATACTTGATCGGTTTGGGATACGTTAATAACGAACTTTGCCCATGCGTGTTCATAAAGAAATCCACTTCAGAATACGCAATCATCGCGGTCTATGTAGATGACATGAATCTCATAGGAACCGAAAAAGACTTGTCAGAAACTGCTGATATCCTGAAGAGGGAATTCGAGATGAAGGATCTTGGGAAGACACGATTTTGCCTCGGCCTGCAGATCGAGCACCGTAAAGATGGAATTCTTGTCCATCAAGCGAACTACACCCAAAAGGTGTTGAGACGCTTTAGTCATTTTGACGTTAAGCCATCCGCTACTCCCATGATCGTCCGCTCTCTAGACATTACTAAGGACCCATTCCGTCCAAAGGAGGACGATGAAGAGATATTGAGTCCTGAGTGCTCTTATCTGGGTGCAATAGGCGCTTTATTGTACTTGGCCCAATGTACTAGACCAGACATCTCGTTTGCTGTGAATTGTCTAGCTCGACACAGCACCGCGCCAACACGCCGCCATTGGAATGGCATAAAAGACATTTTCTACTACCTTAAGGGTACTACGGACTTGGGCTTGTTCTATCCCTACGCGGTTTTGAGTGAGTCCAACGCTCTTGGAACTCGAAGCAACGCGACCCTTGTTGGCTACGCCGATGCGGGATACTTATCTGATCCGCACAAGGGGCGTTCCCAACCTGGTTATGTCTTTACCATTGGGAACACGGCGATTTCTTGGAGGTCTCGCAAACAGACCTTAGTGGCTACTTCAACGAACCACTCTGAGCTACTCGCGCTCTATGAGGCGACTAGAGAGTGTGTATGGCTTCGAGCTGTTATTGGCCATATTTGAAGTACATGTGATCTTCCATATGACCCAGATGAACCTGTTGTCGTCTATGAGGACAATACCGCTGTTATTGATCAAGCGAAACATGGTTATATCAAAGGAGATGCTACCAAGCACATATCGCCCAAGTTGTTCTTTACACATGAACAACAAGCGCTTTAGAAGATTGAAGTGCAATACATTGGATCAGAGAATAACCGTGCAGACTTGTTCACCAAGTCACTGTCAAAATACTCGTTCCATAAACATGTCAGAGCGATTGGACTTGGGAAGCTTTCAGAGCTAGCCTAAGTGAAACATGTTTCATGCACCCTGTTGTGTGCATGTGAGGGGGAGCGCCCCAACCACTACTAAAATACCCCATATTAGCGACGTTAGAATACGTCGCTAAATGAGGAAAATCCGTCGCTAAACATAAACTGTGACGGATTTAGCGACGAAAATTTGACGTCGCGTAATGGCTTGTCGCAGATGACCAATTCGTCGCAGTTCGTCGCTATTTGCGACGTAAGCTAACTTGTCGCTAGACGTCGCAAAATTAGCGACGTCTAGCGACTATAGAGTATGTTGCCAGATTGGCGACGTAGGGCGACAACTTAGCGATGCATTGAACTTTAGATATGATGACATGGTATGTCAGCCACGTCAGCACGTTAGCGACGTCTAGCGACAAAGTTATCACGTCGCAAGTTAGCGACGTATAGCGACGTTCACTCTCCGTCGCTAGACGTCGCAGAACGTCGCTATACGTCGCAGACTGTATAAAAAAAATTATAAAAAAAATAATTGCTATTTTTGTTATGATGTGTGTCTGTGTTTACAGTGTGTGTGAAGTGCAGTGTTCGAACCATCGACAGTTTCGCTTACTGTTCTATATTTTATCTTGGATAGAAAGAGCAACAGTTCAGGGTGCACTTCTCAGAGCTTCCTCTTCACGTCATTCACCTTCTCGGGATCCTTTACGACGTCCCGAGAAAGTGAAGGCCGTGAAAATGAAGCTCTCAGAAGTACACCCTGAACTGTTGCTCTTTCTATCCAAGATAAAACATACAACAGTAATCGAAACTGTCGATGGTTCCGAACACTGTATTTCACATTCACTGTAAACACAGACACACATCATCACAAAAATACACATTATATTTTTTAAAAATTTGGGCAGCACCTCCTTTGTATATCAGATCATCGCTTATAACCCAGCGTAGGTATATTCGTCATCCCCGTCGCAGATAAATGGCAAAACAAGTCTACAACCAATAAAAGTTTACAATCAATAAAAGTCTACAAACAATAAAAGTCTAACAAGCAATACAACCAATAAAAGACGATGGAGCAATATCATCACCCAATACAACTAATAAAAGTCTCGCAAGCAGAGAAAGAAGTATCTCAACCAATACAAGTCAACCACAAATAAGAGTCTCACAAACAGAGAAACAAGTGTATCAACAACAAATAATAAAAAAAGACATCACAAAGGACCCCGGCTGCGCATCTGGGATAAAATGATGTCGTACTGCTCCTGTGTGAGCTGTGCAACGTCCGGAGGCAGTAAAACGTCTGGAGTCGGCGCCATCGATGGACCGGGAGGACGCTGCTCTATCTCTCGCAGTCGCTCAGCATGCACAGCCAGGGCACTCACCATCCTCCGACTACTATCCTCAAGCGAAGTCTGTACCTGATTGAGTGTGGCAGACATGGCGATCTGCGTCCCCTCCAGCTCGACCTGTCTACGCTCTGTGCGCTGCGTAGACTCGGTGAGCATGTGCAAGTTAGCAGCTGTAGCCTGCTGCAGACTCATCATCTCCTGCATACTGCGCACGATCGCATCAAATCGTCCGGTGATCGTCGGATCGTCGGATCGTCGCTCTGCCCCAGCTGCCTCAGAAATCTGCTGCTGCAACTCGCAACGCAGCTCCTGGAGCTGACGAGCAATATCATGCGCCTGTGATGACGCCTGCAAAGCTGGAGACTGCGCACTGACAGAGGGGGCCCGGGATGACTCTGAAGCCAAATAGGCGCCGTAGGATCCCGTACCGTAGTACGTACCCTTCTGAAGACCACCAACGGCGGTCATCCAGAGGTCGTCCGGCGATGGAGCTGTAGGTGGCTGGAAGGAAGTACCAGGCCCTCCTTCTGCTGGCGCACTAGCAGCAGCAGCAGCAGCAGCAGCAGCCGCCTCCTCTTGTAGCCGAAGAAACTTGGCCTAGAATAATGTTTGCTAACGTCTAAGTGTTTGCTAAAGTCTATATTGATATCTATTTTCCTGTTTTCTAAGTTATAGTAAATTAATATAAAGGATAGAACGTACATATGCCTGCGTCGCCCTCTCGTCAATGAACTCCCCAGCCCTCCGATGGGTGACCAGGAAGACGATCACCATGTTGGGGTCCTCACCCTTTTTTACCTGTTAAAATATATATTTATCTATTATTAGTATTAAACATTCTTTCCAACTATATATAAAATGATGTCCGTCATAGGAAACGTACCAGACGACGAAAATGCTCCGTCATAGGAATGGAGCCACCACACCACTTACCGGCGCTCGACCGCGCCATCTTGGCCTTCTCAGACCGCTCCCGGTACCCGTCCTCGTCGAATCTAGCCTTCATCGCAGTCCACTGCTCTGGCGTGATCCAACCTTGGATCGGCTTTTCGGCGCGGTCACGATCCTTCTGGTCGCGGATTGCATCACGAATGAGCTTGCCTGCGACGGCAGGAAATTGGCCCTCGATCTTCGCCGCCCGGTGTGGTGGATAGAAGTAGGTCCTCTACGAGAAGTCAAATAGAAAAGTTGTATAATATACAAAAATGATTATTAAAATTTAAAAATAAACAAATTTTTTACCTTGAAGTGGGCCAACCAAAAGGCCTTCCTATCGACGGGAGCATCTGAGTAGTTAATCCAAGGCCCACCATAGTTCTCCCTCAGAAATCTTCCCAGCGCTCTCTGTACTGCAGGAGGCCGATATCTATAAAATAATAAATTTCATGAATATATATGTACATATAATCATTTGAGAAATATATATTAACTAATTAACTTACTTCGTAGGCCCGTCCGTCCAAATCTCCATCCGCGTCTCGCCCGGTGGAGCGCATGGAGGGTCGCTATCACCTCCTGCCTGGTCAGGATCAGTCTCATCCCCGTCCTCCATATGCTGGGCGTCGGCTCTCCCCATGGAGCCGTCGGCAGGAGGAGTGCTGGACGCAGGAGGAATGCTGGACGCCGGAGGAATGCTGGACGACGATGGTGGAATGCTGGACGACGAGGGAAGATCAGTCGCCAACCTGCTGGAACTGCCCTATCCCGGTAATGGACCGGGAACAGTACTGTACACTGGCGTACTCGGAGATGAGGATGAGGGTACGGAATCTGCCTCCCTATCCCGAGGCACACGGGACTGACTCGTATGATGACGTCCTCCGCGTCGTCCTCCTGCCATACCTGATAATAACATATTTATATGATAGACATCACAGATTTTTGAAAAATATCATAGTCCCAAAAGTGTCACTAAATACATCACAGATTTTTGAAAAATATCATAGTCCCAAAAGTGTCACTAAATACATCACAGATTTTTGAAAAATATCATAGTCCCAAAAGTGTCACTAAATACATCACAAATTTTTGGAAAATATCTGTCACAAAAGTGTCACTAAAGATAACGTCCTCTGCGACGTCCTCCGCATCGTACATATTTAATCCTCTTCTGAAAATTCATCTTGTTCGTTTAGCTCTTCTTCTTCTTCTTCTTCTTCTTCTTCCTCCTCCTCTACATCTTCACTTTCATCTGCATCTTCCTCTTCGGATAATTCTACTTCTTCTACACAATTAGATGTGTAATGAGGAACTTCCGTATTGTCCACTTCTATATTATTTGTTACAAGAGGTAGTTCATCCTCTTGATAAGCTATATCGTCAACCTCAAAGGTATTTCTAGCTTTGGTCTTGTATACTGCCCACCAGTCCGACCTTGTTGTTCCCCGTTTAGGATAACTTGTGAAGTACACGAGCTGAGCCTGACTTGATAGGACAAATGGTTCATAGGCTTGATATCGACGCCGATAGTTTATATCCACAAGACTGTGCTTGTCTACTTTCCAACCTTGACCTTCAATCGGATCGAACCAATCACACCTGAATAACACAATCTTAGCAGGCTCTATTCCATAACTATATGTCAGCTCCACAATCTCCCGTAGGATGCCGTAGAAATCGTTGCCCGCATCAACATCTTTGTAGTTCGAAGATCTGATACATAAACAGCTGTTTTTGGTGGAGTCGAGATCCACAAAGTTGTCTCTGATCGGGCAAGTTGTTGACCTGAACCTGAACCCATTAACACAGTAGCTTGGCCATATTTTTGCAGCATAAATTGGTCCCTTGGCTAGCGTTCTAATAGACTCATTCTCAAGTCTTGCGTATGGACTATCGACCTAAATACCACGAAAAAATAAATTAAGCTCATTCTCAATCAAGTGCACATACTGAAAGGTAATTACAGAGTTCTCAAGTCTTACATATGCACTCAACCATGATGGAAAATAACGCCTCATTTCTTGTTCTAGTTCTTCTTCTGTTATGTGTGGCCTACCTGACCTCACTTCATCATTAAATATGCTGAAAACAACATCGTTCAATTAATGTAAAAGTCTAATAATCAACACTATTAAAATAATGTAAACGTATTAATTACTTACCCCTCCAGCTTCTCTACTTCATCCTCATCGCAGTTGAGTAATACATACACCTGAGCAGCCCTTAGCTCATCATCGTTAAGATATCTCTTCTTCATTTTACCCGACGGCTTTCCTGAAGCATTGAATACCTTCAGTATTGTATCATTACATTCATGATCTCCGTCGTCGTTTCTGGAAGCTCTCGTTCTATTAGTTGCAACATGAGGCTTGAAATACATCGAACAAAAGTTTGTAATCTCCTCGAGAACATAGGCTTCACAAATAGAACCCTCGACCCGTGCCTTATTTTTCACCTTTCTTTTTAGGTGATTCAAATGTCGCTCGAACGGGTACATCCATCGATATTCGACGGGTCCACCAACACGTGCCTCATAGGATAGATGAATCGGCAAATGCTCCATAGAGTCGAAGAATCCAGGAGGGAACACCCTCTCTAGCTTGCACAGTGTTACCGCAATGTCCTTCTCTTGCTTTTCTAGACGATCAACGAGCAATTTCTTAGAACAAAGGTCCCTGAAGAATATGCTAAGCTCCGTCAATGGATCCCAAACTGCCTGCGGTAAGAATTCTCGAAATGCAATCGGAATTAACCTCTCCATGAATACGTGACAATCGTGGCTCTTCATACCCGTCAATTTGTTTTCCTTCGGATCGACACATCTTCTCAGATTTGACACATATCCGTCTGGAAATTTTAGGCCCTGGATCCACCGACAAAGTCTCACTTTATCCTCCTTGTCCAGTGAGAAGATTGACTTCGGCAGGAACTGTTTTCCATTCTGCTCTATCAAATGCAACGCAGGGCGTTTGCATATTTCTGCTAAGTCCAACCTGGCCTTGGGATTGTCTTTCGTTTTTTCCCTTTACGTCCATCACAGTATTAATTATGTTATCAAACACATTCTTCTCAATATGCATGACATCAAGATTATGTCTGATCAGATTGGTACTCCAATATGGCAGATCCCAGAATATGCTCCTCTTTGTCCAGTTATGATCTCTACCAAATCCATCGCACTTGTACCCAGTTGTAGGATCTTCGATAGCACTTGAAAAATCTCTAACCTCCTCCCATATCGCGGCTCCGCACCACCTTGGCGGTGGATCATCCTTCTCTACAACGCCGGCACGGAATGCATTCCTGTTCCTTCTGAACGGATGATCTTTTTGCAGAAATTGTCGATGACAATCAAAGAAGCACGGTTTTTCTCCGTGTTTCAAGCGAAAAGCCTTAGTACAGTCCATGCAAATCGGACATGAGAGACGTCCATGAGTGCTCCATCCAGATAACATTCCATATGCCGGAAAGTCGTTGATGGTCCACATAAGGGTTGCCTTCATCTGAAAATTCTGCTTCCTGGAAACATCGTACGTGTTAGCGCCTACTTCCCATAACTGATTCAACTCATCTATCAAAGGCTGTAAGTACACATCAATGTTCCTCTTGGGATTGTTCGGACCAGGAATTATAACGGTTAGAAACATGTACTCGGTCTTCATGCACATCCAAGGCGGTAGGTTATACGGAGTGACAATCACAGGCCAGCACGAATACTGGGATCCCGAAAGACCAAAAGGAGTAAAACCGTCAGAACATAGCCCCAACCTGACATTACGTGGATCTGAAGCAAAATCAGGATACACTCGATCAAAGTGCTTCCACGCTTCTCCATCGGATGGGTGATCCAACACTCCTTCAATCTGTTCTCGCATGTGCCAACTCATATTTTCGGCCGTCTCTTTCACCATAAATAATCTTTGCAACCGCGGCGTTAAAGGCAGGTAGTGCATTGAATCGGTCGGTCTTCTTGCACCGGTAGACCTTCCTGTACTAGTTGGCTTATAGCGATCAGCACCACAAAATCTGCACACATCTGCGTCCTTGTCGTCTTTGTAGTACAGCATGCACCCATTGCGACAAGAATCGATTTTCTCGTATCTCACCATCCTCTTAGACCGGTAGAAGTCTTCAGGTAACTTAGCACCCGCCGGCAAGATCTCTATAATCAACTCCAGCACTCGGTTGTAGCATTCTTGTGACATGTTAAAATCTGACTTAATACTCAAAAGTCTTGTAACCACCTCCAACGGTGAATGATCCTCACAACCAGGATACAATGGAGTCCTTGCATTCTCCAGCAACTCCATGAACTTTGCAGCGTCGACATTCGGTGCCTCCTCAGCTGCATTAGGAACAAAACTGGGCCCAGCAGCGTCGAAAACCATGTTCACGCACCCGTCGTCGTATGCATGATTATCTGAAACAAAATTAGGTCCCGCATGCATATACGGCTCAACATAAGGCTCCGGCTCTGATGCTAACGACACAAGTTCTCCGTGTGCGGTCCACTGATAGTAATTAGGCGTGAAACCCCTCGAGTACAAATGATATGTCACTTCCACTTCTGGATAATATTTTACGTTATGACATTTCACACACGGACACTTAATTTTGGTACCGTCCATGTACTGAGGGAACGCCTTAGCAAACTGCAGGAACTGCTCTACTCCCGCTATGTATTCATCCCGTACACCACACATATCTTCAGGACGACGATTGTACATCCATGAACGATTCCGCAAGTAGTAATTTAGCTCCATTTGGAAATAATTCTGCAAAGATGAACACACCAATTAACAATGTTTGCTAACGTCTAAGTGTTTGCTAAGTGTTTCCTATTTTCCCGGTAACGATTTCACGGGAGGAGTACGAGATATTTCCTATTTTCCCGGTAATTCATGGCTTTTGTGAAATAACCACATCTTGGCTATTTGTTAAATAGATCGACCCTGAGCTCCCATGTTCAGTCGTGCCTTCAACATCATGTTCAAATGAAGGTGACAAGCAGCTGACTATAGAAAAATATGTCGTATTGAGCTTCATAAAGAAATGCAAGATTACTACATAGGAGCTTGTAATCTTGCATTTCTTTATGAAGCTCAAGACGGCATATTTTTTCATAGTCAGCTGCTTGTCACCTTCATTTGAACATGATGTTGAAGGCACGACTAAACATGGGAGCTCAGGGTCGATCTATTTAACAAATAGCCAAGATGTGGTTATTTCAAACGATAGGAGTCGCTATATTCCTTAGAATAGACTTAGAATATTCTCTAGAATATTCTTGGAATATGCCTTGTAGCCAAGTGCTAATTAGATCTAGATCTAATTACTCCTATAATTACCTCTCCTGCCCCCATTAGTGCTAATCACTACAAGTGGGGGGCCATGGGGGTGCTACTGCTGATGTAAACTGCTGCTACAACAGCTGTTCTTGCTGCTGCTGTTGCTGGAATGGGGGCAGCAGCTCCCCTTCTACTCCCCATCCATCTATCCACCTATCCATCCAACTATCTATCTAATATATATCTACACATACCAATAGCTAACTAGTATCCTATTTCTAACCCCAACTTGGTATCCCAAACTAAGGCTCTAACACTCTAGGATACTAACAACTACATATCTAACTAGGATATGGCCTAAGATGCTAACCTATATCTAACACATTTAACCTCACACTCATCCACACAACTCACTTACACACTCACTCACATATATCACCCATGATACCACACTCATAAGCTCTCACCTAGGCTTACATATAGGCTAACACACACACACACATATAGGCATATATAGGACACATATAAATAGGATTATAGGTCCACTAATCCTTCCTATCATCCTTACATCCATTCCATTTATCAATTCCCACACTATCACCACACTACAATATAACCACAACACTACAACATGAATATTATACCAAGAGACACACACACATATATATCTATATATAACCACATATATATAACATGTAGGTATATATATATAGGTGACATGTGTGTGTGTGTCTGTGTGTGTCTGTGTGTGTGTGTCTGTGTGAGTGTGTCCGTGTGTGTGTGTCCAACTAAAGGCTAATAAGTAGGCTAACTAATGGCTAAAAGATAGGCTAAAAGGATGGGCTAATAAGTAGGCTAACTAATGTCAAGTGGGGGGCACACTGCTGCAAATTTCAGCAGCATATAGCTGCTGTCCCCCCCCCCCCAAAACTGCTGAAAACAGCAGCCCAGGCTGCTGGTTGCTGTCCAAAACCCCCTCCCCATAAGCACACTTCTATCCTCCTTCAATCTCCATCATTTCCTCATCCTTTCATTGATTTCCATCCTACTTCCCACACAACAACAACAACAACAACAAGAACAACAACTACACAACAATCAAAACCTTTCAACATTCCCACAACCATAACCCCAAATAAATATACAACCACACACAAATATATATATAAATATATATATACATGTAAAGAGATACAACATATAAATAACACATGAATAATGATATGAAAAAGAGCACAAGAAGAATATGATAAAATCTGTGTCAGTGTGTGTGTGTCTGTGTGTGTGTGTCTGTGTGTGTGTGTGTGTGTGTGTCCGTGTGTGTGTGTGTCTGTGTGTGTGTGTCCGTGTGTGTGTGTCCGTGTGTGTGTGTGAGAGGAGGAGGAGGAGGAGGAGAAGGAGGGAGAGGAGTTAGGGTTAGGGTTAGGGTTTACCTTAGGAAGAGGGAGGAGGAGGAGGAGCTAGGGAGAGGAGGAGGATCTCAGATTGGGGGAGGAGGAGCTCGTCGGAGCGGGAGGGAGTCGCCGGGGGCGGGGGGAGCGAGTCGCCGGGGGCGGGGGGAGAGAGTCGCCGGGGAGGAGAGTCGCGGGGGGGGGGAGAGAGTCGCCGGGGAGGAGAGTCGCGGGGGGGGGGGAGAGAGTCGCCGGGGGGGGGGGAGAGTCGCGGGGGGGGGGGGGGGGGGAGGGATTCTGAAAATTTTGGAAATTTTCGAGTGAGGGGGAAAAGGAAACAGCGTGCCCTAAGTAAAACATTTAGCGACGTCAACTAAAGACGTCGCTAAACGTCGCAAAATTTTACTATATGGCGACATATATTAATACTCTGCCGCTGAACGTCGCTGTTCTGCGACGTAATTTATGTAATGTCGCTGAACGTCGCTAGTTAGCGACGATTTGCGACGTCACATGACGGGAGTCGCTATATTACATATATAGCGACGTTATTTTCTTACGTCGCTAAAACACGTCGCTAATATAGCATATTTTAGTAGTGAACGAGCGCCTCCAAAATGCCCTGTTGTGCGTATATCCCGCACCCTGTCGAGTGCGAGTGAAAAGGGAAGCATCCTGATGTATGCTTGTGTACTCTTTTTCCCTTCGACCAAAATTTTTTTCACTGGATTTTCTTTGGCAAGGTTTTTAACGAGACACAGTTCAAATCTCTTATTCACTAAGGATTATTATAATCAGGGGGAGTATCCAGTTGTATACTTCTAAACCATCGTGTACTCTTTTGTCCTTCGATCAACGGTTTTTTCCCACTGGGTTTTCCCTGACAAGGTTTTGACGAGGCACCTTTGCAATGGTTAGTTTACCCCCATCACACTGACCTGTGTGTACTCTTTTGTCCTTTGACCAAAGTTTTTTTCCCACTGGATTTTCTTTGGCAAGGTTTTGACGAGGCACAAGTAGATGGTCAAACTTGAAGATGCAAGCTACAGATAGACGAAGAAACTCAGAGATGTTTACAAGCAGAATTTCTGGAGAGCCAAGGGGGAGTGTTGTAACTCATATGGCCCTTCATTTCATCTTCTTGTAACCTACATGACCTTTGGCCCTTCGTTTCTTCATAACCCCCAACCTCTCTCCCTATATAAAGAGAGGTTGGAATAGCTTGTAAATGTACACTTGTGTGGTTGATAATATACGAGAAAGCTTCGTCTCCGTGTGTTTGAGTTTTTGCCTTACGACAATATGTAAGGATATTATTAGAACATTACTATATTTTTGTTTTCCTTTCCTACACCATCCAAACAAGAAAAATGAAATGTGACAGAAATTCTACTTTCCCATTCCTATGAAAAATACAAAGGAATGTATTTCCTTTCCGTGAACCAAACGAGGCCTTATTGTAACGCGGTAAAATTCCCGCGTACATTTCAATATGCCATTTTGGTAATTCTGACATAATTTTTTTACCTTATATCTCCCAAACCCTAGCTCTTTCTCCATTCTCCTCTCTATTTACTTCACACTCTCGAGTTCATTCTCCAACTCCCCCCTAAAAATGCAAAATCTTTTACTTCTTTCTTCAAACCCTAAACCTAACTTCCAAACCCTAATCCTAAAATGTTGAAGGAAAGAGAAGCTCAATCCCCTGATCTATGAGTCATCATATTTAATTTAGGGTTAGGGTTTTGGTCATGTAGTGTTTGAATTTATTTATTTTAGGATTTTTTTTTGTTTGCAGGAAGGGGATAGAGAGCTCGATGAAGAAAGAAACTACTAGAAGCACTTTTCGAACTCACTTCGGTGCCGACCAGACCACCGTGCCTCCTATTCGACTTTGGACCTTGTCGCAGAAGAAGCCCCAAAATTTGAGGGGGGGGAGGGAAAGAAAATAGTTCTTCTTTTCTGTAGCCGATCGATCTGCAGAATTGGGGGGAGAGAATTTAGGGTTTGCTGATGTCGACGAAGGTGGTTACGAGGGATGGATGGTCCGGTACGGGAGGAGGAAGATCGGGAGGTCGTTCATATACATGCGCTACTTCGTGCTGGAGACGTGGTAAGTAGAGAGGGTCTCCCGCAACCGCAGCTAATTATTTGGTGTCATGTTGAGCGGACACGACGACACAGACACAACGTTACGTCTGATTTTGTGACGGATGCGAACACGTCACTGGTTTTCGGAGTGTTAAAAATGCTGAATTTTACTCGTGAGTTTTTTTTAAAAATTTCTTCTTTTTTTGTATTTTTTAGGTTCCGATCAAGATTCTGCTTATAGATGGGAAGTGGAGGATGGGGTTGAAGATGCACCATGGGCATGTAAGTTTTACTTTTATGTCATTCGTCCATTTATCACATTCACCAACAGAGTCGGGCAGTCTGTCTTTATTAAGTTCAATGATGAAGATGAGCCAAAGACTGCATGTATCCGATTCAAGAGTTTCTTTCATCTATCGAGAAGCAGCATGTCCAGATAAACTGTAGGTGTCTTCTTCAACCATCTCTATCCCCCTCCTAGTGCTTTTTCTGAATAGAAATTCAAAGTTGATAGATTTATTTGGTGCAAGCTTTTACATGTATGCTTTCTTTTTTGCTCGAAAAAAGTTCTGTATGTGCAAGTGTTTTGTTTGTTCAGCAATACTGTCCACTTCGAATCTAATTATCTACTACATGGAAAGGCATCGAGAGTAGTGATGTACTAAGGAATAATCTGAATATTGAATATCTGTCTATTTAACCTAAATCAGCCCCTATTGATTATGTTCTAGTTGAGGTGTACTAAGGAATAATCTGAATAGTGAATATCTGTCTATTTAACCTAAATCAGCCCCTATTGATTATGTTCTAGTTGAGGTATAAGACACTCTCAAGAGGAGGAAAAGTTGAGCAAGAAGAGGCATTGGGAAACACCACCAGGTTAACAGAGCTTCAAACAAATATCCTGCTTGTTTTGTAGGTCTATTGACCTCATATTGTTCCAAATATTGCTTGATGACCACCAATTAATCATATAGATAAAGCTTCGAGCAATAACAGAAAAAGGGTCTATTAGGGTGACCATTTCTTTCTGAATGGTTTGTGATAACCAACCTAGCATTTGGCCAAAAATGTGACTGAATAGAATCATTTGTCTTTGTATGGATGGTGCATGCATCTAACAGAAGCATATAGATCTAGAAGTACAGAATGTTGTTTAACAGCAAGATACTGAGATGACAATACGCTAAATCATGTTTCATTGAGAAGCATATGTATAAGTCTCTTCTTTTGTACAAAAAATATGAAGTGTGCATCTTCTTTAGGAATCTGTTATTCTAAAGCATTTTCCATTTCTACCTTGTTACTAGTACTTCCTACGAAATCAAGTGGATATATCCAAGTATTTCTTGATGGAGGGTTGAATCAACAGAGGATGGGGTATGCTATTTGCTTTACTTTCCAAATATACATTTCTTGTTCCATACTTACTGTTGTTTCTCTTGAGGGCTTGATTGACTGCTTGCTTTATGGGATGTAGATGAAATGACTCGTCCATATAAACTTTTCATGTGTAGATATGAGATGCAGTTGTTGTTACTAAAATTTTGAATGCAACCCTTTGTGATCCCACACCTTGAAGTAAATCCTGTTTGGCAAGACGCAAGGTTTCTATAGGACAATATCATACTGTGTATATTCTCTTATGATAATCCTACACGTGATTGACAAAGCTGTGTTTGCTTTTTGCAGCTCATTTGATAAATTTTTTGACGTAGATCACTTTATTCGAGTTTTGAAAGATGACGTTTCAATAGTTAGGAATTTGCCCAGTGAATACTCATGGAGCACAAGAGAGTATTATGCTACTGCTATTCGAGCTACCAGAATAAAAACTGCACATGTTCATGCTTCTGCCAACTGGTATTTGGAGAATGTTATTCCTATTCTACGGAGGTTAGTACTTAATTTATGAATTGTTGTGAGTTTTATGTTAACTGAATTGCCAATTTGTTATGCAAAATTTAGTTTATAGTATATCGACAAATTAGCCAGGTGGTTAGGCAAGCAATTTAAACTTAAATTCTATCGAAGTACGATATGTCGACTAGTTTGCTTACATGAACATACATCAGGAGTAATATGTAACAATTACCATTTTTCTTACGCACACTATTCATCAGAAAGAAGATTCAGCTGTAGATTAGATGGTTTATGTCTGGAGATTATCTATATGTGGGTTTAATTAAAAATAAATTATGCAATTTTCCTGTAGCCTACTGATGTCTTTCGACTTAAAATGATTGTTATGGTGTTAATTTACCTATTTATTTGCTTTTACTTTTTGGAATCTAAAAGGAGAGTTTGGGTTGTATGAAATGTTATGGTGTTAATTTATCTTTTATTACCTTAAGTCTAGATGTTCCATCATTTACAAACATATCATTTCTCAATCCAGTTTCAAATTTGTTCTGCATTAATCTGATCTGTCGTCTATCACTACAACATTTTTTCCACATCTCGTGCTCTTTTTAATAAAACTTGTTCCGATGAAGAAGAAATCTCCATCCTTGCTTCTAATGATCTAATCCTCCTATATCCACATCCAAAATCTTGCCCATTGACTAAGCATCTTTTTACTATTTTATATCCATTAGGCAGAAAGCAAGATATATTCGGACTTTGTTCTAGAATTTCTCATCTTCTATTCAATACAGAAAAGGTAAACAATTCTTTATTCCATGTTTAATAATTATCAAATAATATGTTTTGAACATGCTGCATCCACATCCTCAATTAGAAAAGAAACCACGTGTTCTACTAAGCATTTTGTTTCTGTCTAATGAACTTGTATCTTCTAGTTAGTCATGTATTTCAAAGTATAAAGCTATTGTAGTTGATTTACGGATTGAGCGAAACTTGAAAGGTGCAGCTCCTATGAGTAGCAAGTAAAAAAAAATTTTCATTTGGGTATGGCTTAATTGGTATTGTATAGGGGGTCCCTAGCTCTGGTATCAATCGTCATCCAACTGACAAAGAAAAATGATATATAACACATAATAAAAAGGGTATGGAAGTTTTTTTTCTTTTTTAAATTTATCTTCCTAGAATTTCCCACATGTTTCTTTTTTCCTCTCTACATACGTCCTGCTTTAGCCATTTTTGGGCCCAAGTCAGCTCATCATTTTCCTACACTAGATAGTATCACATTCTTTTCCATTTCTCAGCTTGAAAGTTCAGTCTTCCATTTTATGAAAGAAACTCTCTTTGTATTTCCTCGTCCTGTTTATTTCTGTTATGAACTTGATTACAGTGAAGAAACTTACTGAACATAATTCGTGGGCCCATGGCATTTTTGTTGATCAGCTTATTATATTATATCATCATCAATGTCTAGTAATATATAATACATGGCTTTTTTTGTTACTTCTATTGTATTAATATCATCAAGGTTACTTCCCTGTTGTGCCATATTGAGATCTTATTGTTAAGTGGGTCTTTTTGTGAAGGATGTGCAATTGATTTACTGTCGACAAAAATCAGGCTATATTCACAACTTGCTACTGGGTGCTTTCCATGACGAGGAAGAAATGATGCCAGTTGGTATATTCGGCAAATCTATTTACAAAGTTGAAGGGTTATCCTCTTTTTTTTTTTGCTGTGCTTGCTATGTTTTGCTTCCCTAATCTGTTAATACCAGGGGGGTGGTAACTTTTTTGGTAATTCAAATACCTCCATCATTGTTGGATTTTACTGCTTTTTAAAAATTAATGTCATATATACCAAGTAACTGTAATTTGTTGTGGGTGATAATACGTACTAGCTAGCTGTTTCAGCCAGGAAGTAACAAGATGAAATCGCTCATGATATGTGTAGCTATGAAGCTTATGATATGTAGAGCACAAAGCAAGCTTGTGATTGCTTGAAGCACCGTGTATTTTGTATGTGATAACAATTGAGGTTTTTTTTTCTACTAGTAAATATGTATATGCAACTGAAATTGGTATCCTTGTTCCTTCTCATATACTCATATTGGTATATATATATATAATATATATATATATATATATATATAAACACAAGAGTATGGACTTGTCAGACTTTTCTCACTGTTTCCTCCTCTTTAGGTGAATTTGTTGGCTTGGCTCTTGATGCCAATTTAGGTAACACTATGAATTCCTTAATGAATTGAATATGATCACTCTTTTATTTTGCAGTTTATTTAAAATCTACTCGAGGATATTGTCGCTTCCCAACCATCTTCCGTCATAAGTTGTGCTTTATAACTGAAGAGTGCAGCTGAATCTTTCAGGTGATCATACTAAATACTTTTTGTAGTTCATTTTGCAACTCGTGTCTCTTAATCAAGTGTATAGAGGTTCAATTGTTCTTTTGTATGCTTTAGGTTTTAAATTTGTGATTTTTTGCTGCTAATATTCATAATTTTTATTCTTACTTTTTTGCTGGATATATTTGTAATATCTCATTTTTTTTTGACATATGCTCTTTAAATCAATTGTGTTATTCATATATATGCTCCCAGATATTTTCAGGAACTCGACGAGTTAGCACACAGCCACATATCATACAAGGAGCATTTTACTTTATTAAAAGAGAATGTGCAACTTTTCTTTTTTGTTACATTATATAAGGGATGAGTAATGACTTCCTTGCTTATTTTGAATGGTAGGCAGCAATTGAAATGACATCACGTCTGTTCTACCTTTTGTTTTTCTGGAATGATCTATTGTTTCTTTTAACTATCATATTAATTTTGTTCTCAGTTATCAATTTATATGAACATGTGCACATAAATGATTAAATATACTTCTCTTCTTCTTTCAGGAACTACATGGAAAATGAGGTGCTGTAAATATGAGAGGGATGTGCACCGACCGGGTTTGCTACCTATTTTAATTTTATTTGTATAATTATCAGTTTTGGATGTTAAGATGTATGCAAATTACATACTTTGGTTGGATATGTTTATGGTTGGACAAGTGTTTTGGCTGTTTGTGGTTGGACGTGTGTTGGATGTGTTGAAAATTTGTGGTGTATGAACAATATATAGTTTATTAATATAAAAATTGGATTTTATAGTTATTTGATGTATGTATATCTTCTGGATTATAGATATTATGTGTGTGTTCGATTCATAATATCTAATTATAAATAAAATTTTGGCTATACAAAATTTAGCTCTCTTGACGGTTATAAAATGTCAACAATTAATTCGATCCTGCTACAGAAGGGTTTTTTATTGACGATTTTTAACCGTCATCTAGGTCGGAGTCGAGAAAAGTTTTCAACTACATTGACGGTTTTTTCAAAACTAATTTCTTGACGGCTAAAAACGGTCAAAAAAATATTTTATATGACGGCTAAAAATCGTCAAAAAAAGTCCTGTCAGAGACCGTCAAGAAAAGTGAGGACTTTTCTTGACTCTGGCCTACTTGATGGAACCACAACCGTCAAGAAAAGTCTTTTTTCTTCTAGTGCTTGCTGTCTTGTTGAAACATACAAGAACTACATAGAGCATGAGGAAGGCATAGACAATCATGATCAAGATATACTAAATGAAGAACAATGGAAAAAGTGTGTAAAGACAAGTATATATAAACTACATACCAAATGTAGAGTACAAAATAGAAAAGAGCTTGTCAAAACACAAAATAGTTGGTAAAACTACAAGAATTTGATAATAATCAATAGATAGTTTACCAACATGAAATCAAATAGTGAAATCCAAAACATAATATGATATGATATGAAATATTACTCTAGTTTTGGAAGAAAATTATGAAATAAAGGATTTCAGTCGAAAGCCATGGGGATTAGATAATTGTAGATAATAGATATCAAAGAAGAAAGATATCAGTTGAGATATTGAAATATATAAAATGATCTCATTATTTGCAAATCTATTTGCTTATCCAAAATTTATGCATTTGAACTCAATTACCTTATCATGCTATATTAATACCCTTTAGATAAACATGAAGGTAAAGGAGAAAAAAATACTTGAAAAGGAGAAATTCAGTCGACTTGAATGCTCCCCCTTAAAGTAGCACCAATGTTGATACAATTCATGAGTTTTGAGTAAGTCCTCAACACGAAAAGCCAAAGCAATTAAGCATACTAGGAAAGCCAAATCAATGAAAGCACAATAGTCATCAAGTTAAGATACGAAGGTTAATATTAACAAGATGACATATTTAACCCATATAAGAGAGATAAAATAATAAAGATAATTATATACACTCTCATAAACCCTTCAAAAAAAAAAATCATGACCTCAATGAGATATGAAATTTAAGAGAATATGGGTCCATGTGAACTAGGTATACGACATATTAATGTGTATAAATAAATTGAACCAATTTATTTGCTCTCCCTTAAAACATGCGTATCTAGTTCCTAAATAACTACAAGATCTAGGGGTAAATCGACTATAAATTTCTTCTCATTGCTCAATTCATATAAGGCTATAAAAATCGTCATAAAACATCTTTAGTCAAGAAGAGATATCCACTTAATAACTACTAAAGATGAGAAATCAAAAGAATATTTCATTTTAGCACATGTAATCAAAGGATGACATATACTAACCTATATAGAAGAATCTCATATTTAAATATGATAGATCAATGTATGTTACCTTTTGAGAAAAACGTCATCATGAAAAAGAAGAAAGTCAATTAAATCAATCACGATGAAAGTCAAATTATAGCTCAAAAATACAAAAAAAAATAAAACTCAAATATCATGTCCATGATTATCTAATTAAGAAATGATCGACTAATTTATTGCTTTGCATGGACTATGTATGTTTTACCACATATGTATCCATCAACGGGTAATAATCCAACCTTGCTTATACTAAATGAGAAACCAATAAAGTTCAAATAGCAAAGAGCATATGTGATAATCCATGAGTAGTCAAAGTAGAGTAATAAATTAACTTGATAACCACGTAATTAGATAATATAGGACTACTCAACCATTAGGATCATTTATCAATAACAGTAAACATGATCCAACGAATCTCATCAAGAGAAAATCCTAAATCCATATTTATACTAAAATCTTACAAATCGATGAAAAATATAGAGAAAGAGTCGATCTCATTTAAATTATTACAGATTTAATCTAAAGAGATGTAATATGATAATACGATAAAATTATGTCTCAAAGATGAGAGAAATTTAAGAGATGCTTACCAATGACTAGTATGGAAGGAAGTTAAAGCAATGAATCACAAACGTCAATGGAAACAAGATTAAAAAAAATTGTCAAACTAATTTTAGAGACCAAACATATGTATCTAAAATAGAATACAAATCTAATCAAGAAAATTCATAAATCTTGTTTTTGTAAACTAGCATATCACATATAGATTAAAATTCAAGAAAATAGCTAGATGGGTGAAAGTGAACAAAAATTATGTAGCTTAACAATACATCGTAAATAAGCAAGCTACATAACTAATTAAGATTAATGAGGTAGGCCATTAACAGGATAAATGTGCTCATTAAATCTTGAGTCACTAACACTAAAGACACATGCTTAAGCATAGAGTTCACAATAAGGGTAATACATTTTGAATAATCAAAATAATTTATATACTCTTTATTAAGCAAGGATAAGAGTATAAGATAGCAAGTAAATGAATTAGACTCTCATCAAGTAAAGGACAAAAGAGATGTTCATGAAAACACAATAGAACAAATCTCTTTGCCAAGTATTGAGATTAACCTAAGATAAATAGATTGATCTAGAGAATGCAAAATTATAGCCATTATGAAAGTGTATTATCTAGAAATGAAAAATCTCAACGCAAAAGTTCAACCCATAGTAGCTAAAGACATAAGAAATATGATGTATCAATTACATATATTCTTGTGTTCTGCAAAAACATCATTGGACAACAATAGTTCAGAAGAAACATATGTCCAAGGAATGAGCAAAGAAAGATCATTAAGATCAATAAAGCTAATTAAGAGCTAAAGATAGTAAGAGACACAAAAGCTTTTATAGTGCACCATAGTAAAATATAAAGAAATAGACTAGAAAATGTGCACTAACTAAGGAGGTAAAATTAACAAGCAAGATAAAATACAAAATCATGTGATCCTTGAAAAAACTTCCATAAATAGTCATGAGCAAGATACTAATAAATATTTTCTCTCAACATCCTAACTTGAAAAAGTAAAACAAATAAATATCATAAGTTAGGAATCATTAATATATATATATATATATATATATATATATATATATATATATATATATATATATATATATATATATATATATATATATATATATATATCATAAATAGGCATACATGAAAAGATCAAAAATTAATTAAAAGGCATGTATCCATAAAGTCAACCACAAAAAAATAAGAAGATATCATCAAAAGAAGGCTTTAAGGAATAAGCTAATTGATTCAAGAAGATATGCACAAATTTGGTCAAAAGAATTAATAGCTAAAGTATGGGATAAGCACAAGTGAAGGAAGCAAGTATAATTAAATATTCTTCAAAACAATATAAAACTGGAGCTTAACTCATATGTCCACATAAAGTTATTTATACAAAAAAAAAATATCAATATGAGAAATACATGATCTACATGTAAATGGAGATTTAATGAATATAGTCATGTATCCTTAATGAATGTTTGAAAAACTATCACAAATTTAAAAACACGTATAAATAGGCTTTATTTGGCAAATACATAATTGATTCATAAGAGGTTTAATCAAAATAAAACATAAAAATCAATAATGAATATATTATGTAAGCACAAAGTTAAAATGGAAGTATAAGTGTATACTTGTCAAGTGATAAGAAGCTTGTGCTAAACACATATTCAAAAATACCGATTAAGATAAATATGACATATTAAATACAAATCGGCAAGAAGTAACTATCTCAAAACTTTTAAAGATGGAGAGTTAAAATCATATTAACTTAAATCAAAACCAAGGTCCTATGGACTAGAGTGATATGCATGCTTTATAAATAAAGATTAAGAATAACGAGCATGCATATATAAATGTGTCACACTAATAGAAAATGAGTGATAAACTATATAGTGTGAACTAATCATTTAAGCTAAGTAACTAGTCATGCTAGATAAAAGAAATAATAAGAAAATTAACTAAGCATGCTAGTATTATATCTCACATTGATTTATATAATAAGCAACTAAAAGATGTCAATGTGAGCTAGCAGCAAGACATCAAGAGAAACATGCTAGATTCAAAAAAATATAAACCATTTAAAGAGAATCATTTAGCATGTTACCAAAGTGGCTCTAGTGGCCACACTTGTGTTGGTACAATTGCTTGGAAGATGACCTTTGAGCTTTGCAACCACTAACACGCTTCTCGATGCTATGTCCTGATACAAGAAGCTCCGCCTACAATATTACGTGAAGACTTTGGTATCCAAATAAACTTGGATCCACATTTGTTAGCTTTAGGGACCCATATACTATTTACTCTAGCATTGGTAGAAAACTCCTACGAATAGGACAAGTTACACTTATGTGTCCAATACGAGAGCAATAGAAGCACCTAATACTAGTGTGTGCACATGTATCAAAATGAGCGTGATTATGAACATGTGACATACTAGAATGATGAATATCTCTAGAGTGAGCATGCATGGATTTGGTCTTAAGAATATCATGTTTTAATAGCAAATCATCATGCAAACAAATAAGAGAATCAAATTTAGCATTTAAAGCATAATTCACTTTTTCAAATAAAGTAATTCTAGAAATAAAATCATCATTTTGTTTCTTTAAAGAGTCAATAGAAGAATCATACAAATGATTTAGCTCATGTGTTTGCCTCTTAAGATCTTCTATTGATGAGAAAAGAGATTTGATTTTCAAAATTAAAGCCTCATTCAAACTCTTTAAAGAAACACACGATGAGTTTTGAGAATCAAGTCTAGATAATAAATTATTGTTTTTATTTCTCAAAACCTTATTAGATTCTTCTAAACGAAAAACCTTTTTCTGAAAGTTCTTCATTTATAGAATAAAAGTCATCAAGAATCTCTAAGGATTGGTTAGCCATGGCTTTCCACTTAGATCATTTCTTGCATTTAGTAGAAATATGATTGTCCATGCTACTAGAAGTAAAATCCTCTTTATCGGAGGAGGAGGAATATGATGCCATAAAAAAATTAACAAGGATCTACTCTAAGGATGTTAAGCCTAACAATAGAGACCTTGCTCTGATACCAATTGAAGTAACGTGTAGGCAACTCTAGAGGGAGGTGAATAGAGTTTATGACTATAATAACCAATTAAAAATTCAACTGTATGCTAAGTCGAGAAAGCAACTACTAAGAGAAAGTATAATCAGAGTAATAATGCAGAAATTAAAAGAGTTCAGAAGATCCACTACAACAATTAGGGCATACAATAGTAGTTTATCTATAGCGTTCAAGACTCCCTGCTATAGAATTTCATCATCAATACCATTCCTTCCACAGTGCTATTAAAATAGAATACAATAGCAGTTTATCTATAGCGTTCGAGCCTCCCTGCTATTATAATATAATCATCCATAGCGTTCATATTGAAGTACTATTAAACGTTCCTACAATAGCAGTTTATCTATAGCGTTGAAGCCGCCCTGCTATTAGAATGTCATTATCAATAACGTTCATTATGCAGTGCTGTTAACAGAACTTTATATAGCGTGTTATGAACGCTGTTAAAGGTATAGTTTTTTCTGAACGTTGCTATGCCCGTATGTTTAGGGGTGAGCATTATTCGGTTTTTGGACCGAAATTCGAACCGAACCGAACCGAACCGAACCTAAGGTTCGGTTTCGGTTTCGAAAATACTAAAATTTCTTATTCGGTTTCGGTTTCGGGATTCGGTTTTGGTTTAATCCCACTAACCTTTCAGAAATTTTATCTAAATTTCCTCTCTCTGGTTAACCGAATAAAAAAATTTAGTAATATATATATATGAAATATATTTTTGTATATTTAGTTACTATATATATTGACAAAAAAATTATAAAGAAACTAAAATATTGGTTAAACCAAATAAACTAAAAATCGAACAGATTTATTCCGTTCGGTTTGGTTCGGTACGGGATATTTCGGTTGGTTTCAATTTTTGTTATTCGATTTTCGGTCGAATTCGATATTTGGTATTTCGGTTCGGTTAACCGAGTTAACCGAATGCTCACAATTGAACTATTTACTGTTCCAATCATGGAAGAAGCAACACAGTTTTCTATTTTATATTAAAAAATAAGTTATAGGAGCGATTCAGTTTTGCTGTATAATTTATAGCGTTCTACATAGCGGGCGATCCCGTCCGTTAGATTTTTAGAAATTAAATCGTTACCGTCCATAGCAAAATGCTATGTCTTATGTTTGAAAAAACCTTAATGTATTCTGCCCCAACCCTTCAACTCCTCATAACCCGCACACCAAACTGAAAACCCCTCCCCTCCTTCTCTCTGTCACGAAAACCCCTCCCCTTCCGGAAACCCTCCCCTCCTTCTCTCTGTCACGAAATCCTCCCTTTTCCTCAGGTAACGCTCCCCTTACGCCCTCTTCCTCATTTTCTTCTCTCTGTCTCTCTTTCCCCTCACGAAAACCCTAAAGACCGATCGACCGACTGATAGATTATTTAGGATTTTCGTGAGGGATTATTTGGGTTTTCGTGAGGGATCTTATAGTGTGTGAGTCTTTATATTCTTCTTTATGGCTTTTTTCCGTTTTGTTCCAGAAACCCTAATTCTGTGGCGTATGATTATCATCCTTGAAAAATGAAAAATGAATTTGTGTTAATGCAAAAACCCATACGTATTTTTGTGTTAATGTAAAAACAAATTTGTGTTAATGCAAAAACGAAAAACGAATTTGTGTTAATGCAAAAACGAATTTGTGTTAATGCAAAAACCCTAACGTACATGAATAAAAAACGAAACGAATTTCTCTGATAGAAATTCTTTTTCTATGTACAATTTAGAAACCCTAACGTATTTTTGTTGTGTTTGATGTTCTTGGTTTGTTTCAGGAACCCTAAATTTGTGAAGTGTTGAAGAAGAAGAAAGTGTCACGAATTTCTCATCGCTTTGTAAGTCATTCCTTTTTCGTTTATAATTTGTTTTTATTTTTGGTTTGTTTCAGGAAGTGACAATTGTTGTTGTTTACTAATGCATGTACAAAGTCTAAATTATTTAATTTAAAACTCTTTAGGGCCTCGTACAAATTATTTTTGGTGTTATCAAGCTCGATATAAGCAAGTTGTGGGTGTCAACATGATGAATAAAGATTGGGTTCATCTTAACAAGTATTGAAATCTTTTTCACTATACTAATGTGTTCACTTAATTAAATCCATCTGTATGTCTTATTTATGTTATAATTCTTTTATATTTTTTAGGAATACGACATTGTATAAGAAATATGTCCGTTAGTTTGTGGATTTTGCTAAGTTGAAAGTGGCAATAGGCTAGAGGTGGAGTTAAATGAAAATGGTCAACCAATTGGAAGGAACTCGAAACATCTTTCAACTTTTGTCGGATGTTTGACACGTGAAATGGTACCAATAACGTTCGATGATTGGAGACATATACCTTCTGAGAGGAAGGACTTCTATTGGCAAGCTGTTACAGTAAGATGAAAGTTTACATTCAAGGTTAAATGTAGTTTATATCTACTATCTTTCTAATAATTACTTATGTCTATTTTGCACTTGTAGCAAAAATTTACATTCAAGGAGCACGATGAGGAGACAAAAATGTATGTCCTCCAACAAATGGGAAGACTTGCTAGGACAAACAAATCAAAATTGGAAAAATATTTGAAGAAAAAGCCGAATGACGTAGACCCGGTAGAGTGGGAACTATTCGTTAAGAAAAGATCATCAAAATAATTTAAGGTATGTTGAATAAATATTTTTTGAAGCTTCAATGTCTAACATTTAAGGTATTATCTAATAATATGTATGTGATTGTACGTAGGAGAGGTCTACAAAGTTTAAACAAATGAGAGAAAAACAAACAACGCCATACTTTGGAAGTAGAAAAGGCTTTGCTCGCATTGCCGATGAAATATTGGTAAGTATAAATTTTTTTTTCATTCGTATTTATATCTCTCTACTTATCAATGCCAATTTACTTAATACAATGCAGAGAAGGGAGGGACCATGTCCTAAAGATAAGGTTAGGCTTCGTGCTTGGATCCGGGGATATACTGCTGGGAAGGTGAAGCTAAGCACTCAAAGGACAACGAGCTCATTGTATGTATAACAATTACCTTCTTATGGATAATATGTTTTTTTTTCTTGTATTGACAATCAAGTGTTGTCCAACGGAGACTAATTCTAGTTTTCTTCATCGCAATTTCATCAAAAGGCCAAGGAAACCCTTCTTGCACCACCTTCAGAGGGATCCCAACAATTAGATGAAGGTGATGCACTTTCACAAGTAGTACCACAATCTGAAAAATGGGGTAGGATTAGAGGAGCCGGAGCCGGAGCAACTAAATCTAAATTAGTTGCTCAAGAGAAGCATTCTCAAACAGTAGTTCGACTGAAAAACAAAATTGAATCAATGCAGGACGAAATTGACTCAATGTCAAAATTAGTTAAAGAACAAACGAAGTTGATAGAGACTTTGATGAAAAATAAGGTAAGTGTGGAGGAATTCTAGATTGACTCTTGTTTTATTTTACTTTGATATTTTTTTTATACATTACCTATGACGCTTGTCTTGTTTAGGAATGTGATCAACAAAAAGATGATGATGCTGAGGTGAGTGTAGAGGAGAGAAATTTCCAAAGCAAAGTTGAGTCAATGCAAGGGCAAATCAACTCCATATCAAAGTTAATTGAACAACAAACTCAACTACTTGGTACATTAATGAAAAATCAGGTAAGTCGTTAAGAATGACCACTTGGTACACTATATTTTTCTTTTTGGTTAATTATATGTAACTGTTTTCCTATTTAGGATCAAAATAAGATGACCAATGAAAAAAAATGACGAGAACACTGAAGAGGAGGAGGAGAACAATGATAGCAGTGATGATGAGAACACTAAAGAGGAGGAGAACAATAGTGGCGACGAGAATGATTTTGAAGTAAAGGTCTTTTCAAAATCTCCATCTACTCCACAGGTAATATATCTCTAATAACAAATAGAAGTATTGTAACTTGAATGATATATTAATATTTCTGAGCTTCAATCTTTGTTGTAGTTACATCATTGTCTGTCAAAGGACCAAAAATGCAAGTTACTCAATTGGACGAAAAATAAGAATAAAGTTGTTGCAATTGGACAATGGATCACCGATGATCCGAATGTGCCGGTTCACGGTTATCCTCTTGGACAAGGTGCATCCTGTGTTTGGGTAGATATAGTGATACAACCCAAAGCTCTATTGTTTAGGCTGTGTTTTGGTAACGACACAGTAGAGAAAATCATTGAAAGTACCATGACTTGGCCAACAGACCACATTATGTCGTTTGAAGACTAGGTACGTCTTTAATGATACCTCTCTCTTAGTCCAGGAATGATATAAGTACTGAATATTACAGTAAGATAAAAGTTTACATTCAATATTATGTCTACATATTTTGCTATGTTTCAGGGAAGTTGTCATATGATTTGTAGTACTGGAAGCAACAAACTTAATAATATAACTTTTTTTAACTACAACTAAAGTCTGTTACCTTATTAGTATAGAAAGGAAAAGAATATTACTTACAAAAATTATAATCAAAGTTCAGACATTGGAGTCAATGCCCTCCATTGTCACAAGTTGTGGACTTGCTAAGTATGTATGGATATGATTTGATCACTAATAAATTCAACTGACAATAGATTCCAGTTGTTTGGTTGATTATAACTCATAGAATTTTAGGCAATTTTCTATTGATAGCTAACTCATAAATTCAACTGCTTGTTTATTAACCAGGAACACTAATGTTTTCCCCTATATTTGTGTAGGTTGGATGAAGTAAGAAGATTTCTGAGAAGCTTTGGTTGTGGATAGGCTCAAAGGGTTCGAGCTAAATTTTGGATATGCAACATTTTGGATATATGTATGGAAATAATTAAATGCTGACTACGCTATTAATATTTAATTTTGGAGAAATTATGAACAATTTTGAATGTTCTTGACAGTAAAATTAATTAATTTACTTATGTTCAGAATTCATTCTATGATTGATTCGTCGAGAAGCATTTAAATTTTTGAATACCCGCATTCTGTGTATATATGCAATAGATATCTGTGGCATTCTGTATATCTGCAATGCCATTTTGATGTGCTATAATACTATTCTGATGTGAATTATTTCTTTACACTAATGCACTATGCAATAGCATTCTGACATGCTATTGGTGCACATATAATAGCGCAAAAAAATGCTATAAAAACTAATTTGCATCGAAAAACTATTAACAAACAATAACATACAGGAACTCAATTAAAAATCAACAGCGTTCACGAACGCCATAAATAACTTATAGCGTTAACAAACGTTATTAAGAAACTATAGCGTTCGTAAATGCTATGTAAACTCTATAGCATTTGTCACTGCTATAACAAGTCTATAGCGTTCATGGCCGCTATAGTAACTCAATAGCGTTCATGAATGCTATTACTTTCCTATAGCGTTCTTAAATGCTATAACACTAGTATAGCGTTCTTAAATGCTATAACCTGTCTATAGCACTACAGAACGCTATAATCCATCAATAGCGTTCATGAATGCTATAACTTTATAGCGTTCTTGTACATGGGGCAATTATAACAGGGGCATTTATAGCGGACAGAATACACTATAATAGGCATTCTACAGCGTTCTGAGCACGCTATCGTATCCCATATCTGTTGTAGTTAGAGCATACGTAAACACAGCGATTTAACCTGGTTTTCCTCATGGAGGACTACTCCAGGCCCGAGAACTCTCGCTCAGGATTGAAATCTACTATTTATGAAATAGGGTACACATGTGCCTTTACTCAGAAGAGCACGACAACTTCTTATAACTTTGCAGAGGCGAAACTTGGAATTGTCCAATTGACTTTTTTTCAACTCTTGCACAAAAACTTCTAGCTGAATCGCACAGAGCACCTTGAGGCTTAGGAAGTTTTATGGCTAGTAGATTGGAAGAGTAAAGCTTAGAAAGAATAAGGCTTAGAAGATTGAGAGTGAGAGATGATTTGAAATGAAAGAATTCAAGCCCTATCTATACCAGTCTAGGGAGGCAGAATTTGGCCAAAATTTTGTCCCAAATATTCAAAAATTTGAACGTTGGACAGCTTGAATCATGGTGTTCCTAAAAATTAGTTTCCTAAAAATTAGAGGACAGAGTTCGGCCCGAGTTCTGCCTAAGGCAGAGTTCGGCCCGAGTTCTGCCTAAGGCAGAGTTCGGCCCGAATTCTGTCTACCTTGGGCCAGAAAATCTTTGTGGACTAGATTAGTTTGGTTTGGTTCAGGGATTGTTTTGTTTTGTATGGTGGAGCTTGGAGAAGTAAGTCTAGGGGTTAAGATGACTCAGTGTGACTCAATGTACATGTTTCTAGACTCAATAAATTGAAGATTACAGACTGAGTACAAGATAGGAAAACCAGAAGCGCTTTGATGATGCCTTTCTTCTGATATTTGAGCAGACCTGAAGATGCCTTTTTTTTTGACAACATCGTCCAAAGATAAACAGATCTAGAACCCCCGATGCGAGGCCCCGGATAGGTCGCTAGGCGGTTCAGAAAAAAAATTTTGTATGACGCCATCTTTGGCCCATCATTAATTCTTCATTGCATATGTTCTGGTTTGCTCATGTTTAATCATGCTTACTGCATGTCTACAAATACATGTTAGATGAGCAAAACAATATGTCGCAGTATGATACATCATAGCAATATGATATAGAACAATTAGGACAATGCTAAGTTTAAGTAGCAACATGATAATGAGTATATGAATATTAGTGACATCATTATGTTAAACTTAATTGATTAACCATATTAAAAAATACGATGTAATCATTGGACTAACAATTGTGACGCGTCGAGACTTGGCAAAAGTTATTTACTTATTTAATATGAAAAGACTATTTTATTTTTTGGTACAAATATAAGTAGTAATTTAGAAAACTATTATTTTATGTAAATATATCATTTGTGTGCGATTGACAAAAAATTTATTTCATGTCCACTTTGATTTTATGAAAACGAATTATAATTATTTTTATTGCAAATGATATTTTAAATATTTAAACATTTATCATGATTTTTGAAATTAATTATTATTATATTTTATTATTTATAAAAAGTTAGTTTGAAATTTGTTTGATTTAACTGTTTAATTGTCATGGTAATTTAAATTGAGATTTGATTTTATGGATTATGATATTAAATAGTATAAAATTTAATATAAAAGTTTTAATTTGTTTTAAATCTAGAATTTGATTTATTGAGTCACTTTTAATTGGATTTAAATTTAATAGCGTAATTATCTATTTGGATTTAAATAAACCCTAATCCTTATCTACCAAGGATTCCTCAACCCTATATATAGGGGAGCTTTTCCATTCTCCTCAATTATCTCCATAAATATTTTCACAACAGTGTTGTGCATCGTGTCTGTGCCCCCTTTCTATCCACATATACAAATTCTCCACCCCTGTGTCCGACAAGCCGGACACTGATCCAACATATCTTCTCTATATGTCTGTGTCGCGCAGGACACGACACCTCGACCCCTAATCCTAACCCAACCGACCCATGTTCCGCCTCGCCGCCTCGACCGCACCCGTCAGACCATATCCCCGCTCGCCTCTGCTGCCAGCAACACCGACCCTGCCACCATCTTCCTGTCCCACCACACCAGAACCAATCACCCAGACCCCCGACCACAGCCAGGCCATCACCGCCACCATCTTCGTCATCATCACCACCCCCAACCGAGCCCAATCCACCCTGCCACCACCTCCGGCCAAACTCTCCCAGCATCCCCGTTCTGCCACCACTCTGGCCCAAACCGTAGTCTCATCTCCGCCAAAAACAGCCACGCCAAAACACCAACAACTCCCCAGCCACCTACGACAACTTCTCCCTGGCCGTAGCCACAATCCACCGTTACCACCCAGCCACCATGGCCAAAGTCGCTGCCAGCAAACCTCCCCCAAGCGCCACCACCCTTACTAGAACTGCCACGAAATTTACAGCCAGTCCGCCTTCGTGGTCAGCCACCACCAATGTCGAACTCCTGCACTCAGCCCCATCCTTCCCATGCACTCCCACGAACACCCCATCATCAATCACCTACTCCACGTCGACGCCAGATCCGGAACGACGATCTCGCTGGAACTCAAAACAACCTCATCTTTCGTGCGTCCGAGCTAGCCGTACTCCTCCGCCGGTACCATCCTCACGTCTCCGCGGTGGCCAGCATCCATTGTACCTCGAGCCGTGTGGGGTGACTGCAACCACCAGAGGAGCGCACATCACCGGGCCAAGATCCGTCGTCGCCTTCACGCAGAGCGCTGCGCCTCGTCGTCGCCGGTGAGCCCCCTTCCCATTCCCCCTTTTCCATCTCTCTCTATTCCTGTGATCGTTGGCTTTGGGAATGAAAGCAGCTGTGCTGCCTTCCTCTTTTAAGAGGTTTAGTTAATGAATTATTAATGTCTATTATGAAACAGTAGATATTTTAGGATTTACAGCAGTTGTTGTTATTATTATTATTATCATCATTAAGATTATTACTACTTGCTAGAATAGATAGCTATTATTACGAGTTATTACCATTATTTATTTTCTTAAAGTTTCTACATATAATTTTTATGATAAATTGTTATTTCTTATTATTGTATCATTAGTAATATAGATATATGCTACTATTTTCAAAGATTCTAATCTAACTAAAATATAGTATTGGGCTTACATTCATATCAAATTTAGTTTATAAAGCTAATTAAATTATTATATTATTATGTTTGAGAAAAATTTGGGACTCTTACTGTTAAAATGACTTTCAGATTTTCAACATATTTAGTTACATGTATTTGACTAACAAAATATAATTTTCAAATTATTATACAAAAAAAATTCAGGTATTTTCACAAAAATATTTTTTTGACTAATCAAATATATTTTCAAATATTATAAATACTTTTCTAAAATAGTATAAAGTTCTTTCTCCGTAAATTCTCATTTGATAGTCAACTCTTGATCACGACTGATCCCACGTTCCTATTTCTTTGCGAATTCGGATCATGTGTGCAACGACCATGGCTATTGGACTATTGGGACATGTCGAAACACCGCACAACACTAGGTGACACACCAGACAAGATACCTTACCTTATTTACTATTTATATTTAGTCTGCATTTTTTAGATATTGTATATTTATCGCCTGTTTATTTCAAATTGTGCCTTTGACTGCTGTTCGTGATTTATTTTCTTGCTTCCCATATACTAAATGCAAGTGCTAGCCTTACTTTCTTACTTGTCTCTAATTTATGCATATGGACCTAGAAGTTAAGGGACTACTGTTTGTTAGTTTCATAACCCTTGTCACGTGTGAGATATGAGTAGCATGAAGAGGTACTTGTGTATTGGTTGATCACCCGTGCGCATGTGTTAGGTTATAACTGCTAATAGAATTGCATGTTAGAAGACTTAGCAGTTATTAGTATAAACCTGTTATGGATACAACATGGTTAGGAGCATTGGACAGGGAGGACATATACTATACGCTTGGGCAATGTTGTGTCGAGTCGTGTCGAGTCATGTCGGATGGAGTCGGTCTTGCTAGTGGCTCATTTGAGCACTACCCGTGTATGTGCTAGGGACTCTCCGGAGCTCTACCCGTGTGATATGCTAGCGACTCGCTTGAGTGCTACCCGTGTAGTTGTGGTCAGTCGTAGTCTGTCGGTCTGCCCTTGTATTAAGTGTTGTTCTAAATTGCATACTGAAAGGTTAGGAGACCTTAGTCAATGTCATGTCATACTTCGTTCTAGTCATGGCATGAGACAATGTCACATCATAGAATAGTGCCCCTTGTCCTTGTTTGGTTGTAGGGGTAGTCTACTATTTCGATGATGGAATATTAGGACTTGTTATGGTTGGAATACTTTATTTTACTTTATCACTACAAAAATACTGTTAATTATCGATGGACGTCAGCGAAGACAGTCAATCCATCGTTAATTAGCGACGTACTTGTGACTGACTTATGACAGATAATTTACGTAAAAATAATTCAATTGGACGTCACTGAATCCGTCGCTAGTCCGTCGCTAGTTTTCTTCTGATGCCTCAGCGACGGACGTTTCCGTCGCTGAGCTTCTATAAAAGTATCCCCCTATACTCATTCTAAAATTTTTACCCAAATTTTAATTTCCCCCCAACTTCCCTCCTCCCGCTCCCTCGACTCCCTCGTTCCACTCCGACGACCCCCATCTCCGCCCCTCTCTCCGAACCCCATCTCCGACCCCTCTCCGGCGACCCCTCCCACTTTGCCCCCTTCCGCCCCTCTCTCAGACCCCCTCCTCGACCCCCTGTCCGCCACCCCCCCTTCCTGTGCCCCCTCTTCGCCCTCCCTCTGCCTCCATATCCGCCCTCCCTCTGCCCCCATCTCCGCCCTCCTCGACCCCCTCTGCCCCCCTTCTGCCCCCCCCCCCCCCCCCCCGTCTGCCCCCCTTTCCCCTCTTCGCCCCCTCCCACCTCTGTCCCCCTTCCCCCCCTCGTCGCCCCCTCCATTGCCCCCCTCCGTTCCCCCTCCTCGGCTCCTCTCCGACGACAGGGCAACCCCTACTCCTCAGGTAATGACCTAATTTTTTTCCTCTAATAATTTTTGTTGACACGGACACGATATGCTTCTCGGAAACAAAAATTATGACACAGTATAGTAGCTAGGGTTTTGGACACGGATACGGACACAGACACAATGTAGTAGCTAGGGTTTTTGGTATTCGTAAATTATTCGAAATTCGTTAAGGCCGATACTAACCCGATTTCGATAGCTAACCCGAAATTCGTTAATGTAGTAGCTAGGGTTTTTTAATCCAATTTTGATAAGGCTAATACTAACCCGATTTCGATATTACCGACTTCGATATCGATACTCATAGGAATGGTATGATACCAGTTTCGATATCCGATATTCGATTATGATATAAGGATATCCAATTCCAATTCGATAGGCCGATACTATTCCGATAGGCCGATACTAACCCGATACGGACATTAAGATATTGAATCCGATTTCGATAAGGCCGATACTATTCCGATTTTGATATTACCGATTTCGATATTGATACTCCTATGAATGGTCTGATACCGATTTCAATATCGATACTCATAGGAATGGTCGATATTACCGACTTCGATATCGATACTCATAGAAATGGTGTGATACTGATTTCGATACTGATACTGTTAACTTTCGTTGCTACAATTATGTACTAAATTATTTTTTACTTGTAATTACCTAATATATGGTACGTGGTGCAGAATTGGTTTGAATAATGAGTCGATACTTAGTTAACCGTTCGTGACTCTTGGAGACCACTTCCAATATCGGCATCAAAACTTGGCACGTGAGTTGGTATTTGATGCAGCTTGTGCCGGTCCAAGTTATGATCTGGAGGATCCGAATCCTGCTGCAAAGGAGTTCTATGATATGTTTAGCCATGCCGATACTCCGTTATATCCGGGTTGTGATTCTCATTCTGTCCTGTTGGTGGTGATGAGGTTATTGAACCTCAAGTCTGATTTTAACTTACCACAAGAATGTTATGACCGAATAATTCAGTTTGTTGGAGATTTGCTTCCAAAAGGAGCGAAGGACTTGTCGGAAACCTTTTACAAGTCGAAGATGTTGATACAAAAACTCGTATTAGGCTACAAAAAGATAGATTGTTGTCGAAATAGCTGTATGTTGTACTATAAGGAGAACAGTGATAAAGACAGATGCATTTTCTGTCACGAGGACCGGTACAAGCCTATTCGGGGCAAAAGAAAATCAACTGCACGAGCAAGGTTGCATCCCTACAAATACATGCAGTTTTTGTCGCTCACAAAGAGGCTACAGAGGATGTATATATCCTCTAATACTGCAGAACACAGGACATGGCATAGCAAAGAGCGGAAGATGGATGAAGGAAAATTATCTCATCCATCCGATGGAGAGGCATGTAAGCATTTTGATCGATGTCATCCTGAATTTGCTGTGAAGCCTAGGAATGTTCGGCTGGCTTTATGTTCTGATAGATTCACTCCTTTCGGACAGTCGGGGGCTCAGTACTCTTGTTGGCCGGTGATTTTGACCCCTTACAATCTACTACCGTAGATGTGCATGAAGACTCCTTATATGTTCTTGACACTTATCATATCTGATCCAAAAAATCCAAAAAAGAACATCGATATCTACTTACAGCCATTGGTGGACGAGTTGAAACAATTGTGGGAGTTCGGCGTTCAGACGTATGATATATCAACGGAGCAGAACTTTCAGATGATAGCAATGTTGATGTGGACCATCAATGATTTTCCAGCATACGGAATATTATCTGGATGGAGTACTCATGGTATTATGTCTTGTCCGATATGTATAGAAAAGAGTAAGATATTTTGCCTTTAGAATGGAAGAAAAGCTTATTTTTTTTATTGCCATCGTTAGTTCCTTCCTATGTCGCATCCATGGAGAAGGAATAGGGACGCCTTTAGAGCTGGTAAACAGGAACTAACTTCTCCTCCGTTGAGATTGACTGGAGATATCGTTTGGGCAGAGGTAGAGGATTTGCCGACTGTAAAGGAAGATCCGAGTTCGGGCCATCACTTAGAAGGATTCGGACATAGCCATAATTGGACGAAATGGAGTATCTTTTGGGACTTACCTTATTGGGAGGACAATCTCATAAGACACAATCTTGATGTCATGCATATTGAGAGAAATGTATTCGACAACATCTTCAATACGGTGATGGATATCAAGGGAAAAACGAAAGACAATCCCAAAGCAAGAATGGACTTGGAAATTATTTGCAGGCGTCCAGAGTTGCATCTATCACGAGGATCCAATGGTAACTGGGTCAAGCCCTCAGCACCATTTACACTGAGTAGGGATGATAAATTGATAATATGCAATTGGATTAGAAACTTGAAATTCCCTGACGGTTATGTGTCAAATATGGCAAGATGTGTCGATCTCAATGAACGCAAGCTGATAGGGATGAAGAGTCATGATTGCCACGTATTCATGGAGCGTTTACTTCTTATTGCTCTGAGAGAGATATTGCCTTCTCAAGTATGGGGTCCGTTGGCCGAGTTATCTATATTCTTTAGAGACTTGTGTTCAAGTAAGTTGACGGTACAACATATGTTTGAACTTGAGGAGAAGATTATATTGACATTGTGCAAGTTAGAAAAGGTATTTCCTTCCGGCTTTTTTGATAATATGGAACATTTGTCGATTCATCTTGCATACGAAGCACGTACCGGTGCTCCTGTCCATTATTGTTGGATGTATCCATTTGAGAGGTCTAAAATATTTAATTATCTAGTACTAATAATTATTTTATTCAAATAGATCTAATATTGAATATATTATTTATAGATATCTACATCACCTGAAGAAGAAGGTAGGCAATAAAGCCCATGTAGAAGCTTCGATATGCGAATCATATATTATTGAGGAGGTCTCAAACTTCTGCTCAATCTACTTTGATACTCATGTCAGAACAAACTGGAATAGAGCACCAAGAAATAATAAAGGTGAGGTCGATGAACCGAATCGTGGAATCCGCACTATCTTTAATGTTGGTGGCAAGCCTATAAGTGCTTCTAAGTTACGGTAGTTGGAGGACGATGAGTTTGAAGCTGCTCATCGGTATATTTGCCTAAATAGTGGTATAGAGGAGATGGAAGATATAGAGAAGTAAGAGACATAATTTTACTATGTTATACTCCAATTTTGCGATATACTTGTAAAAATTTTACTAAATTTTCTCGTTTTTATCATAGTATTTTTAGAGCTGAGATAAAAATGGAGAGACCTAACATTAATGATGATGATCTTAATAGAGTGGTTGACAAAAAATTTCTATCGTGATTCCATAACTATGTAAGGATTAGTATCATTTAACTATTCTAAATTCAATTGACCGACGAAAGGGCTTTTGTCCTAATGACGTTATGATACGTGATGTTTTAGGTTTTTCGTCCTGGCACACAATTGACCGACGAAAGACTTCGAGCACTAGCTATTGGACTAAGCAAGAGGACGAAATGTTGGGATGGATATACCATCAATGGCTTCAAATTTAGAACCACTGATAAGCCTATCAATCACTCATTTGTCGATGAGGAGGCTAATTCCACAAAGAATTCTGGAGTTTGTGTAAGGGGTTCAGTCTACGACGTCGATCCAGAATTTGACTATTACAGTGTTCTAAGAGATATTGTAGAGTTGGATTACTCTTTTGATACCCAAATTGTGCTGTTCAAATGTGATTGGTTTGACACAACACCCAAGCAAAGATGGAGAATTGACAAGCAGTTTGTATTTATTGATATAAAACACGAAAAAAGATATATAGATTTCGAACCGTTTGTGTTGGCTAGTCAAACGGTCCAAGTGTACTACACGAATTATCCTAGTCGATGACGCACGACTCATGATTGGTGGACGGTATGCAAAACTAAAGCAAGAAATACATATAATATTGGAGATCAAGCATACCAGGAGGATAAGGTAGTCATGCCTCAACCAACATATATAAGTTTACCCAGCATTGATGACATGGAGGTTGACGTTACTATAGAGGATGATATAGTTGACGAAGAGCTTGACATAGAGGACTTACCTCGTATAGATGAGGAGTCTAAAATGGACGTATCGGATGAGGAGAAAGAATTTGAAGCTGAAGGTGAAAGTGGAAGTGGAAGTAATAGTGAAAATGAATAAGATGAAGATGAAGGAGATTCGGATTACGAAGAAGATGAAGAAGATTAGTACGTATTACCTATTAGATTTGCATTGATTATTTGTATCAACACACCTTTATTTAATTTCTATTATATTTGTATTGATTATTTGTATCATCACATCATTTTTTTATTTCTTTCAGATTTATATATGACGGGACGAGGCCGTCCACGTCGACTTCGAGGATCTGGGTCGACCCGTCCTCCTACTCATGCTCCTCCTAGTACTCCGGTTACAGATCAGAGAGGAGTTAGCGAGGACGATTTGGTTGATAAGGAGGATGGCTTATCTCCGCCGTTCACTCGTTCTTCAGTCGGCGGAGCTAGCCCTGATATTCCTTCAGCATCTACTCCTACCGGTGCTGGTGCCCCATCTTCTACGCTGGAGACTACACCTGTCGCTCCTACTGCGACGAACCCATATCCTGGCCTTTTGGTCGACCGTGGAGTGTACATACGTCGACCAGGATTTGCAGACCCTCCTACCCTGCCAGAGCGGCCAGCCAATATCACTCGTACCGAGCTGTGGACCGATGGAACGACGTAAGTATACTAGTGTTAGTAGACACATTAATTCATACTCTATTTATTATTTAATCGTACATTGTTTTGTTTATTCTAGATTCTTTTCGGTACAGGCTGGTAGAGATTTGGGGGAGTTGATGCGTCGACAATTCCATGGTCTCTATCTGAACTTTGGGGACATCCTAGTTGATAGACGATTCATTTGGCTCGAGATGCTTGAGGTATGTCTAAATAATATCGTCTTTGTTTACAACATTTCTTAAATATTTGCTCATTTGTTTTTATTTATCATTATTTGCAGAAGTCGTATTGGTGGCCGGCGCATAGAGATCAGGCGATCCGAAAGTGCTACAAGTTCGTCGCCAGCAAGAGGTTGAGGGATATGGTCAATGATCAGAAGGCATTATTTACACTAAGTAATGATCGACGCAAGGAGTGGTTGAAGGAGGAATTCTGGGAGGAGATGAAGAAGAAGATGGACACTCTGGCCTATAGGCCAAGTGTGAGAAGGCAAAGGCTGCCCGTGCTAAGGGTGGTCACCACACGGGTGGATCTATCCCAATTATAGAGCATTATCGACGGCTGGTGAGTATTCTTATTTGTTATTTCTTCAATTTAAGTTTACTGTTTAGTTATAAATTGATGTTTAATTGTTACAGTGCAAGGAGGTCGCCAAGGCAGGCGGAGATTCGAACGTCGTGGACTTCTCTAAAGTTTTCGAGCGCACCCATAAGCGAAAGAAGGATGGGAAGCTCGTAGATGATCGGGCGACCAAAGCCTATGTAAGTTTTCCGAGTCCTATATCTAATTACATTTTTTCTTCGTCTTTACGTACTTAACTATATTTACTTTAGCAAAATAGTTAGTCTGAACTCTAATATGAATATTAACTCTAAATCATAACCCTAAGTAGCATTATAAATCAAAGAATAGTTTAAGAGACGTATGAGAACGTAACCATAACAATACTTACATCGAAAATAAAATACCAATATTAACTCTAATCTATTCACCTATATAAATATAGGAGACTTATGAGACTTTAGAGAGTCGAGTCGGTGAGGGAGGGACTGCCGAGGGGGGAGCTGGGACTAGTCAGCCACCGTCGTCGGCTGTGAGGAACAACTTGTGAATACAAGCCGTAGGTAGAGGGAAAGGGGGCAGCGTGTACGGTACCGGATCGCTGGCATCCCAGTCGTCCATTTATTCCAGAGCTCCTCTATCTCCACCACCTCCACCTCTACAGACCGACGATATTGCCGACGCCTACACCTTGCGGCAGATTACACAGATTCTGGTGGCCCTTCAAGGTCATATGGGGAAGATGAGTGGAGCTCTGATCACAGCAGGTCTGATGCCTGCCCCTACTGTACCGGCTCCTGCTTCGACCACAGCGCCTCCGCCAATGACTGCTCCTCCGACCACAGTGCCTCTTGTCGTGCCGCCGACTCTTCCAGACGTCGTTCCTGCTGAGGACGTACATCGGATCCTCACTTTGGTCCTAGGACAGTTATATTCATGCGGACGGCCGGTTATGCCTCCGCCACCTCCTCCACCTCCACCACCATCAGTTTGAGTTTTGTTTATTTTTTTTGTTATACTTGACGATGAGTTGTATTTGACGATGAGTTTGTGTATATGTACTATTACGACTGTTGGACATGTTTTTATCATTTGACTGTTGGAAGTGTTTGTATATGTACTATATTTGACTGGTGAACATATTTGATTGTTGGATGTGTTTGATCGAGATGCTTGGGTTTATTTTGCATATATTGGGGTTATAGAGGTTATTTATGACTGTTAGACATATTTGGGGTTATAGAGTTTATGTATGACTTTTGGAATGGCTGTTGGACATATTTGACTTTTGGAATGAGTTTATGTATGTATTCCCAGGTTTGAGCAAAGCTGGAACAATTTAATGTGGTAGAAATAAAACGATTATCGACTAACCAGCGACAAATTAGTGACGTAAGACTGGAAATTTGCAGGCTAGCGACTAACCAGCGACGGATGAGCGACGGAATCCTGGAAATATTTTCAGGTTAGCGACGGATTAGCGACAGAAATATCAGTCGCTGAGCTTCTGTCTGATATCAAAACCGTATCAGACGAGTCAGCGACGAAAATTTTTGTCGCTGAGCTTCTGAAAAATTTGATATTTTTGCTCACTAGAAAATGTCGCTAATATGTCGCTGTGATTGCCGACGTTTTGAATTCGTTGCTAATCCGTCGCTATATTTGCGTCGGTAATTCGACACTATAGCGACGGATTACCGACGTATTTTCTATAGCGACGTTATGTTTATCGACGTCAGTTATCCGTCAGTAATCTGATTTAGCGACGAAATTTACGTATTTAGCGACGGATTGTTCCGTCGCTAAATACCAATATTTTAGTAGTGTGTGACTTTATGGCATATTTTATATTCAGTTTATATGGCATGTTGTTTCTTGTATCTTGTTACGTCCCTCTGCGGACCTGGTGAATTCTCCAGGTGTGTGCTTTTGTGACTTTCCGCAGGTGCTCTAGCCAAGGACATGATTTACTCTTCTCCTTCGAGATGATTGCTCTTGGATCGTCCTTCGCTTCGTTTCCTTTCATTGTATTTATTTTATTTTATTTAAATAGTTGGTAGTGGATTTGTTTCCGCCCAACTACATGTATAATGACAAATTCTTATTTGATTTTATAAAAAGATATATTTATTTGTGGATGAGATTTAGTGTCATGGTTTACTGCATTTTACAGCTTATGTATACATACGAGGATTCCATATATTGGAATATACTTCGTATGTATGCAGCTGGCATGTCTACGTACTTAATCCTAAGTATTTTAGGACTGGAGCGTTACAAGAGGTACCCAATTCTTATCACTGTTTAGTTTCACGTCAATCTATACAATTTTCTAATCATATCTGTAGTCACCTTGGTCATCACTAAAAAAATTATCTCTTCTACCAAACAATTATGTAAAACTCCTAATTCAATTCTATATGTTCTAGTCAAGGGGGTCTCTCCTTCAATCAAGGGATTTTTCTATAGAAGTTAAATCTTCATAGAAATGCCATATATTTCCTATCGGTCCATCTAGTAGTGACGTATGTCCAAACCCCTATATACCCTAAATAATCACCTACGAAATATTCTATCTTTCCTAATCACAACATGTAATAAGATATAATCAATATGGTTAATTAATAACAAAAGTTCGTCCTTCCGAGATAGGGAAGGACGAGAGTTCATAAATAGGAATTCAAGGAAGCTATGATTCAAACCAAATACGGAATTCAAAGGCGATAGTTGAAGTCAAAGGAATATTTTAATCAGCAGTGGATTTGAGATCCTAATATACTATCCTAGTAAGGCTCGTTCGGTACTGTGACGTAACCAAGATGATTTATCTCGACCTGCATGCACCACAAAAACCTTGTCACGTCCCAGTCCCAAAATACGTAGGATCGAGCCACGTGGCATTGGCCAGCTACGTATTCAACAAAACTCTAGTCCGACTAGAATACGTATAAGCTGTTCGAATGGTATAACAATCACTACATCAACTCTATCTCAATCCAAGTAACAGAAACATAAGAAAGGGAAATATGAATACTAGTCTGCAGTACAATAATCATACTTGTCCGAATAGACTCGAAAAGATAATATGAGTCTATAAATACTAGGCTACTAAGCAGATATAAATAACAGTAAATAAAATATATAACTCTGAAAGATTGAATACTTGTAATGAAATGAATACCATCAACAATCCAGTAAGACGCTCACAAAACCTACTCAGCCAACCTGGAAGGAAACCAGGTCCTCAGAGGGACGCAACAATGTACATAATATACAGGCCAAGTATACGACAGTAATGTAAGGAAAGATAAAGTATAATAAAACTGAATAAAGTGGGTGAATCTAACATAACCAACTAGTATGAAAATACAATTTAAGAAACATCATTCGAACACGCGGGCTATCATGATGTAATCTGGAGATCTGATACGAAACTCTGGTAACTATAAAAAATTCACAGTTCCGATAAGGAACTGTGGTAACTTCGAATATTCGAGACTCTGGGTAAGAGACAACGGTAACAATGTGGAAAAGTAGTCCAAGCGCACGGTGTATGTTCTCCCCGCTCATGTGACTTCACGAATCGTATCCACGAGACGCTCGGCCAGAACCTCTAACTAGGACAACGAGTCATAATAGAAAAGTAATAGTGCATGCATATCAATGTCATCGTCCTAGAATCAGACTCAGATTTTCGTATATCAAGATGTAATCAAGTACGGAAATCCATCATTAATATAGTGTCACATGAACATGTCCTAGGGTTAGAGTGTACCCCGCAATAAATTATCATGGTAACGTAAATGTGAATATGTAGTATCGATATCCGATGGCGCAAACGTCCATCAGCACCCGAATGTGTTTCGGAGCGAAATACCAAACATGGCCCTAGGTGTTGTAACAACATATTCAAGGAGATAAATAAAAAGCTAAATATAGTAAACTGAAGTACAAAATTGGCAAGGTACACTTGCCTGAAGTTGTTAGAGCTATGCTGAGACTGCAGTACCGAAGTTTATTCCACTATCCATGAGAACCATACTCCATGCAAATATCCATCAACCCAAATCACAAACAAATATATATCACACACTATAGTACACGTATGACTAATAACTCCCACCTAGGGAGCTTGGGTCATTTCTAGTCACCTATTACCTTTTGTTATCTAGGACACTTGTTAATTATATCGTCTAGAACTAGGTCATACCAGTCGCTATGATCATTATTGGTAATAATATGAGTGGTAGATTCAAAATATCAAGTTTGTACCTCGTTATTCGTACATCAAAACCTACAACACATAAATCGAGATAAGATGATCAACTGTAAGGTTAACAATCTTATCTTGGCGATCCACAAGGTCACCTGGTCAATTTCAGCGATGTGAGATCACTGGAATCGACTGATCTCAGTTTCAACGTACGGATTCCAAAATACAAATATGAATAGGAATTAATTATAATTAAGGGTGATACATAAAGAAAAATCTACAGACATTGTCGGATGATGAAACAAACATCACCAACATGTCAAGAATGATTAAATTAGCTAGGATAGCCTATCCATAAGTCCAATTTTGATACAGGGGCAAAACGATAATTTCAGGTCAAAACGATATCCGTCGTTGGATCCGCTTTGCACCAAAAAATGTGCCAGGATACAAGTTTACTAAATCTTGCAAATTATATGTCCACGAGTCCAGAATGACAATACGAACCCAACGGTATATCCGAAATAGGATTCTGATGACCCAATCTCAAAATGACCAGTTGACCCAAACGTTGGGACCTAGTTTGTACGGAAATACGTGGCGGAGCCAAAGTTCTCTCAATCTAGTAAAAATATATGTCAACAAGTTCAGAGTGATGATAAGAACCTAATGGTATATCCAGAATAGGATTCTGATGAACCGATCTCAAAATGACCCGTTGACTCGGACATAGGGACCCGAATTTTGCACAAAAATGCGTGTCGGGATCACGTTGCTCCAAAATCAGAAAATTATATATGAATTTATGCCAGAACGACGCCCCGAGTCCACTGGTGGTGTCAAAATTGGAACCCATAGTCCCAAGTCCAAAATTAGAATTTTACAAGTTCAAAATTACGCTTTTCAGAGGCCAACTTTGGCGACGATTTCAACCAACCAAACGACATCCTACGAAGCTGAAATTTTTATGACACAAAGATGGTTATACCTGCTGTGCAAAGGAATAGGTGGCGCGTCAAATGGAGCTACGGTAGTGGAGAAAAAAATCCACGAAGTTGGCTCCGTAAAACTGTCCAAAAAATAATATAATTTAAACGGTCAAATTGGCGGCTAGTTTTGATCTATCAAATGATCGAATTAATGGTTGAAAGTTTAGGTGAACGAAGGGGTATATACCGAGATTGTGATGGAAGAATCGGATTGACGATCCAACGGTTGGATTGTCCAAAAAATGCGTCTAAAGTTGTTGCGTTGAAACTCAATTTTGGACTCGAATTTACGCGCGTCACGACGGGATCTCTGTCGAAACGCACGAATAGCCTTTGTTATGCGCCGAAGAGGAAGGTGGCTGCCACAGGGGATTTCATCGGGGTTGCTCGGAGCTGTACGACCTCGTGGTCACGTGCGACGGTGGCCGTCGCCGCTGCTACGCGGCATGGCCGCGTGCTGCATAGCCGCTGCTGCTACTGCCAGGGCTGTACGCGCTGCTGATACTATGCTTGCTGCTCGTATGGCTGTTGCGCGCTGCCATGGCCGCGATAGCGAAGGTACGGCAACGCAGGTGCGCATGGGGTACCGTGGCCACACGATGGATGAGCTCACTGATAATGGCGGGGCTATTGCGGGAAGGGGGTGGAGGTCTGTTGTCCTGGAAGAAGAAGGAGAGGAGGAGGAATAATAGTACGAAGAAGTGTGGAGGAGTGAAATAAACCCTGTGGAGGCAGCTAGGGTTTCGTTGAGAAAGGAGGAAAGAGATGTTATATAGAGGAGAGAGGTGAGTCTAAGGCTGGAAGGGGAGCCCTCCCATATGTTGGTTGCATGCTACAGTATATGCTAAGGTGAAGACATTACTTTGTCCATTGTTTTAAACATGGTGGTTTGGATTTGGGTTAGCGGGTCGGATCTTCGTAGTTCGGGTCTAGCGGATTCATTAGGTTTTTAGAATCAATTGAAGTGTTTCAAATGTAATAATGAGTGTAAGGAAAGTATAAGGATATAATTGGGTTTGGGCCTTGAGGCTTTAAGATTTAGAAACAGAAAAATGGTGAATATGTGTATGTTATACCTTAAATATATGTACTCGAAATAATGGCCACTCTACTATCTATACAAAAAGTGTACATACCCTAAATAATATTTATATATATAAATACTTAAAATCTGTGTATACATATACATGTACCCAGTATGGTTATATATCTATCTATATACTCGAAATAATATATATATATATATATATATATATATATATATATATATTTTATATATATATATATATATATATATATATATATATATATATATATATGAGGAAAATGTACCTAAGGTCGACCTTAGGTAAGTTACCTAAGGTCGACCTCATTTTCCTCACTTTACAACATTTTTTTCGTGAATTTTTTTTATAGGATTCATCTACACCTTATTGATTGGCAACATACCAAATTTCAAGAAAAAATAATATTGTTTAGCCCCCTATCAATAAGGTGCAAAATCGACGGTGTAGCAGCAAAGTTTTAGACCGTCGATTTTGCAAGGGATAGATAGGGGGCTAAACAATATTATTTTTTCTTGAAATTTGGTATGTTGCCAATTAATAAGGTGTAGATGAATCCCATAAAAAAAATTCACGAAAAAAATGTTGTAAAGTGAGGAAAATGAGGTCGACCTTAGGTAACTTACCTAAGGTCGACCTTAGGTACATTTTCCTCTATCTATATACTCTAAATAATATATATATATATATATATATATATATATATATATATATATATATATTATTTAGAGTATATAGATAAATAAATATATATATATATATATATATATATATATATATATATATATATATATATATATATATTTATCTTTATACTCTAAATAATATATATATATATATATATTTATATATATATATATATATATATATATATATATATTATATATATATATATATATATATATATATATATATATATATATATATATATATATGGGTCGTTCTACCATACATCCCCTGGAAAAGGATGTATCGATACATCCGAAATTTGGACCGTTGGATGTTGATCCAATGGTTCGGATTGAATAATAGTGTAGAAACATCATTTAATGCTGATTTAGACTTTTGACCTGTTGGTAACTTGCTTTAGCAGGTCATTCTTCACTTTAATTTTTTCAATGAACACCCTAAATTAACTCATATTTACTCTCTCTTTCGTCCATCCAATTTAATATTTCGTAATTTTTTTTTGGTTACAGGCCGTCGTGGTGGTGGTGTTGGTGGTTGTGGTGGAAAGAGAAACGGAGATGAAGAAGGAAATAAGAATCGGTCCGGATCGCGTCGAACGTCATCGAGCCCTCCTAGAACAACGAGGAGTACTAGCTGCGCCGAGAAGAATCGGTCCGGTTCACGTTGGACGTCGTCGAAACCTCCTCGAACAAGAAGAAGTACCAGCGGCGCCGCTCTAATTTTACTGTCCATGCCATTGTCAGAAATCTTATTTTTCATCTAATAATTTAATATTTTGTTAATAAAGCTACATGTCATGGTGGTGGTGGTGAACTGAGGAAACCTGCTTCTGAGGTCGGACGGATCATCTGCTCACATATTTAAAAAAAAATATGTATTGATCGGACAAAATATTTTTTACTTTTCTAATGATAATATTTTCGAAGAGAATATTTTTTTGGACGGTGAATGGCCATTCTCTTTGCTTTTAACACGGATAATGGCCATTCTCTTTGCTTTTAACACGGCGAATGGACGGAGAATGGCCATTCTTTTTGCTTTTAACACGGCGAATGGACGGAGAATGGCCGTTCTTTTTGCTTTTAACACGGAGAATGGCCATTCTCAAGGAGAATGGCCATTCTTCGTTCCTTTAACATGGAGAATGGCCATTCTCCGTTCTTTGAAAATAGAGAATGGACACTCTCTGTGCTTTTAACAAAGTATGGTACATTTAGGACTGGAAATGTTCAAGTATCTCATATTTTTTTACCAAATATTTACAGTATTTTTAATATCATTTACCATAGTATATTCATTTAATATTAAATTATTTTCAAGAAAATCTGAATATCATTTTATCAGGCTTCCACTGTATGGCTGCACAAAATTTCTTGCGAGTGTTTGAATATAATTAACCTACTATCAAAGAGAATTTTTTTTATATTACATTATGCATTACACTGGCATCGACTTCATACTGATGGCATCGATGTACTGATGGCAATAACAAAGGATGAACAGGCAGGATTACAATTATGCTTCAGCAATAACAAGGGATGAACAGGCAGGATTACAATTTTGCTTCAGCAATAACAAGGGATGAACAGGCACTGGCATCGAATTCATACTGATGGCATCGATGTAATGATTTTTTACAGAAAGCAAAACACATTACAATCAAATAAAGTTTTAGTGATCCCAGGAATGCATCCGTAATGAGGCCATCTGTAAACCCTAGGAATGCACCCAGGACTCATGAAATCTGTAATGGACATCTGTAAATCAAAGGAATACACCAAAATATCAATATCATCTATGAAGGCCAACTGCCAATCAAATAAATGCTTCAACCAAAAAATCATAATCAAATTAAGTATACTTCATTCCAAGTCCAATAAACTGCATAATTCACGTTACAGTAATCTGCCCAATCCACGTTAGTAATTCAACATAGAACCTGCATAATTCACAATACAATAATCCAAATAAATATCAGACCTACTCTAAATTCAAGACCATATTGCATTTTCAAAACAAATTACGAACTATGCACTTAGTACAAGCGAAAAGTTTAGTCTTACAATATTTTAAACACAAAATTTAGTTTGACCGCCATGACCAACAAATATTCAGAACCAAATTACAAGTCAAATATTACTTCCAAATTGAAATAAAAGATTCAAAACTCAAAAGATGAATCTTCATAGCCATCTCCATCTTCTTCTTCTTGTTTCTTTTTTGTTTTTTTTCTTCTTCTTCTTTCTTAAAATATCCTTCACCTACACCTTGAGGGACGGATTAAAAAAAATTATAGTCAGTATGGACTCACTGTATATGTAGAAATGACATCCAGAAACATAAATAGAAGTATCAAAATAATGGCTAGCATTAAAGTGTCAATGTGCACAGTGTGTATTTTTACATAAGAGTTTGGGCTAGCCCCATTTACCTTCTTCACGAGGGAAGAAAAATCTTATTCTTAGTCAGCAAATTCAACCTCTATCTGGTTAATCTTATCAAGAATCAATTTTTGGTTGTCGGATATAGTCTTCATCTCTTTGAAGACATTTTCAAAGTTTGCAGCAACAAAATTGTATAGATCATCAACCCTGTCCTTAGTGTTTTTGATTCCATAAATTGATGGTTTTCCAGATGTTGATTGTTTGCTTGCAGCTGCTGCCCGTTTTCCAAACATTCGAGTGAAGGTTAGTTTTCTCATAGGGCCTTTATTTTTAATATAAACATCCCCTGCTAAGCTTGGGACAGAATGTTTATTAGCTATCGAGCATACAAATCCTCCGAAAGGGAGAGCTGTCCTTGCAATTGGTTTTCCCACGAGATGCTTCATTCTACTGAACATGTAGGAACCTATATCCATCCTTTTTTCTCCACATAATAAAGAAATTTTACTCTCTCGGGATGGATGGAAAACTCATGTCCAGTAGGGTTGAGTGTTTGAGATACGTAGGCATGCAATAATTTATACAAAGTTTTTAATTGATCTTTGTATATATTTTGATGGGTCTTGGCACCCATTAAAACACATGTAATCTCATGAATTGCATCAGTCATGGAAACATTATCAATATCTTTCATATCAAACTCAGAAACTGGATCAAATCCATAAAATTCGTTGATGACAGCAGCATTTACCCTAATCAGTTTCCTTCTCAGAAACACCAGTTGTTGATCCTCTTCTTTTTCTTTAATTTCAGTCGGAAGATTTTAGTAAAATTCTCTTACTATTGTTTGAAAGATTTTCTCAAGACAGGATTTGTTCAGTTTCTCCAATTGATAGAATTTTAATATATCCAGGAAAGCTTCGTCTTCGACATCATCCATCTTAATTGATCTTTCAGGCATAACAGCCTTTTTCTTGAAATATTTAATGTAAATCTTCTTAGATTTAGAGTCTTTAAATTTTTTTACCTCCTCTCCAGCCTGGGACTTATTTGTTGATTGCTCTTCCTCTTTATTTTCCTCTTCTGATGAGGATTCAAAATTCTCAGAGTACGCTGATGACTCTGTATCCGTTGCCACCTTAGCCTTCGCTTGAGTACGCCTTCGATCTTCATAAGTTGAGTCTTCTGACGACTCTGTATCGAAGATAAATTTTTTGGTATTTGTCGAGCAATGAGTTTTTTAGCCTTTTTTGCACGTAGCTTGGCTGCCGCCTCCGCTTTCATCGTCGCTACCGTCGTCGCTGCTTCCGTCGCTGCCCTTTCGGCCTCTGCCCTAGCAACCATAATCTTGGTTTTCGCCACCCTTGCAAGTTCTTCCCTTTGGGCCTGTATCGCATCCCTTTGTGGATTCTTCCCCTTCGACGACGGTCGTTGTTTCTTCGGCGGCATTTTGATTAGAAGAGGGTTTGGGAGAGGGTTTGGGAGAAGGAAGAGGGTTTGAGAGAAGAAGAGGGAAAATTTGACCGTCTTTTATGACCTTGGGAAGTGAAAAAAATTAGAATAGTTTTGAGTCATAAATTAAATTTAATAGTATTATTACTAGTATAAGACGGTCGAATTTATTACTATTAAATTTAAAAAACTACTTTCCAAAATTAAATTTATTACTATTATTACTAGTATATATCCATGTGAAATCACTACATAAACCTTTGGGATTTTGAGACCCTAATTTTAAAAACTACTTTTTAAAATTAAATTTATTACTATTATTACTAGTATATATCCACGTGTTCCATATAAATTATTGAAAAATTTGACAGAAAAAACGTGGTGGAAACATGTTTATTTAAAAAATTTTGACAACATATTTAAGAATGTGAAGTTTAATCTCAATATTTCCATTTTTCGAATATTTGATTAAATTTTTGAAAATAAGAAGACTACGTACTTGAAAAGAGTAAAATTGAAACACTCAAAGTTGTCCTCTATTTTACTTTGTAATCATATTTAAGATGGATTTGACGGCAAGATTGACGCTGGCAGCATAATCAATTCTATGACGTAACAAGTCATTGATGGGAATATCGTCGCTGATATATGGATTTGACATAACAAGATTTGTTAATTGAAAAATATATAAAGAGCAATGCTATAGTTAGCAAATGGGTGTAAGTTGTAAGAAGGTTGTAAAAGTTTGATTGTAGCCGAAACCAAATTGATTTAACAAAATATTATATTTTATTAAATCCCAGCTTCGTCGCCGGAACATTCTCCGGCGAAGTATACAAGAGGAGGACAAAAAACTGTAAAAAACAAAAAAAAGAAAAATAAGTGGTCTACCCCTCACTGGCCTCGCGTAGGATCTCCGCAAAGTCCTGCAGGGTGCGCACACCCGTCCTATGGCACAGGCGGCGAAACGCTTCCTTCTTCTCCAGAGAATCCCGTTCCTCCGGAGTGATCGGCAACAGGTCAAAGTTGGGCGCCGGATGAAGAGGTCGAGCGATGACCTCCAGTGACAACCCGCAGGAGGTCAGGAAGTCCGCAGCCGCTGCCAGCCATTCATGGGCCGGAGGCGGCACAGAGGGTGCTCCATGCGGAGAGGCTCGACGACGACTGGAAGAAGACTCTGGCAATGGTTCCCAACCAGATGATCTTTTTGGAGCCATGTTAAATGTGCAACCTATTCAGATGAATGGGGACCCCTATGTATATATATACACGTTCCTAACCAACTCTTCTTATTCCTTATTGGAAGTTGGGGATATTCAATTTCTTATTCCTTATTGGAAATTGGGGATATAATGCTACAGTTACAACCAAATGCTTACAACACTCTTACAACCTTCACTCATTGCTGACATGTGGGCCATGGCCCACATGTCAGCAATGGGTGAAGGTTGTAAGAGTGTTGTAAGCATTTGGTAGTAGACTTAGCATTATTGATGTCTTATTCCAAGCTTAGTTGGTGTTTGCCATTAAAATTGTTTTGATTGAAATCTTAATACAAACAGAACAGTGATACAATATAGGACTTAGATGTAGTCCTAGGAGTACACTTTTGTTTAAGCTGGGTCCTTAGTGCCAATGGAGCGAGTGGTAATGCGTTGACTCCGTTGACCGGCTGACGGCGGTTATCGGTTCTCTGAAGGTGTTGATTGCTCTGGGTGCTGGAGCTTGCTGAGAGGAGAAAGACGTTGAGTGTCTAGAACTGCCTCTCCGGTGATTCTCTGTTGTGGATTCTCTGTGAGTCTTCTGTTCTGAGTCTCTGTGTGTGTGTGAAGGGGATGATCCTTCTATTTATAGTTTTGCAGGCTGGCTGCTCATGTGCGCATGTAGGATGCGCCGGTGTGGGAACGCCACATGGAGGTTGCTGATGGAGGCGCATGGATGCTGTGTCCTGATCGAGGGGGAGAACTCTTCATACTGCTGTTGTGAGCCGGCACGTAGCAGGGGGAAGATCTTTCCGTTGCTGAAATCTTGGACGAGTTGAGTCAAAAGATACGTGTCGTCGACTCACGGTTCGAAGATCTCGGATTTGGTGGAGAGGAGTGATCTGGTGGGCTGTGCCTTGGATTGGGCGCAGGAGGAGGCTGCGGCTCATAACCTTTAGGAGTTACAAACCATTTGGGGCGCATGGCTTTTGAGGCGCATGCAGGCGACTTTCCTTCTGTCTTTCGGGATCAGAGATCAGTCTGGGGCGCATGGCTTTTGAGGCGCATACAAAACTTCAACTGGAGACCCTTCTCTGTATATCAGTGAAGGGTCTGAGGCGCATGACTTTTGAGGCACATGCTGGTTTGGACGCATGGTCGTAGAGGCGCATGCGGGTGTGGACGCATGGTCGTAGAGGCGCATGCGGGTGGCCACGTGGCAGTAGCCGTCGGAATAGAGTCATGATGATGCTGACGTTGCCGACGCTTCGTTTTCTGAATAAAGCTGTCAACTGTTCAGACTTTGGGAGGCGTGCTACCAACTCTGTCAGTTCAGCATTTAATGTTGGTGACGTTCGATGGACAGCTGAGTGGGCGCGTCGGTTGGCGTTCCACTCGGTATGGAGATGTGTGGGGGCGCATCCTCTATAATACGCCGAGTACTGTAGGGTGCGTCTGTATGATGCGCCTGACGCCGAAGGGCGCATCCGTGTGATGCGCTGTCTGGCTGGCGCATCGGACATGTCTTTTAATGATGCGGCTGTCTCGCTCTTTGAGTGCTATAAATAGCCGTTTGGCTGAATTCGAGGCGTCCGGTTCATCCATTTAATGTAAATTCATTGCACGGAATTCGGAGGGCCATCCACTTGGCGCGTGGTTTGATCTGCCCGGCCTATAAATAGTGGCATGGAGAGAAGATTTGCTTCTCATTCCCTCACGTACTTCCAATATGAACTTGAACATACGGGTGCATTCTGCTGACGAAGTGCTCCCGAGGGTGAAGATGAGACGCTGTGTTGTTTGATGTACTTGAAGGTGACTGTTACATCCAAAAGACGGAGTCGAGGGCTTCTGAGGCAGGCGGAAGGTGCCTGTTGCATCCAAAGATAAGGATGCTCGAGCCTCGTCTCCGTTATTCCGGAAGAGCCGTAGATCGGAATGGCGGTGCAAGGCTCTCTCTTCCTGCAAAGTGGGGTTTCCCCACTTTGATCGTGTCGAAAGCTGCTCCTTTAGCCGTGGTTTCGATCACGGTCTTCCTTCGGCTTTGGAGGCTCTTTCGAAGCCTCCCCTGGCCACAGCATTTGCGGTGCTCTTCTCTTCCTTGGTTCCAGCCAGAGGGTTAAATGCTTTGTGTCGAAGCATTTATCGGGCGAGCCTGGTTGGAAGAGCGGCACATAACTGGGCTCTGCTCGGCCAGGTGAGCCTGGCTGAAAGAATTTGGCTGAAGGGATGCACATAACTGAGGTGCTGAAGAGATGATGGGATGCGCCTGGATGGAGGCGCATGATATCTGCTGCGCCTCACTGGTGGCGCATAGTGATGCTGCGCCTATCTGGAGACGCATGGTTGCCGCTGCGCTTATCTGAAGGCGCATGATGGCCGCTGGCTGTAGACTTAGGCTCTTTCCTTTGTAGAAATTCTCCTTTGTACAACCTTTTCTAGACATGTAATAGACTTTTATATATAAATAAAAAGTCCTTCTTCAAATGTCTATAGTTATTGACTTTGTTGTGAAGTTCTTCGTCTGAGTTCTGGCGCATGTAGTGTCTGGCGCATGGGCTTTCTGGTTGTGAAATTCCATGCTTCTACAAGACCCCCTTCAAAGTTTTCAAAACTTTTGAATAAGTTTTGGAATACTTTGAAATAAGAAGCATGGAGGTCAGGGCGCATGATTTTTGGGCGCATGCCTGTTCGGGCGCATGCTCTTCTCAGTTAATGATGATGGTGCCTCGGTAACCGAAAAGATTAATGATGATCTTTTGGTTTTATTTGCTGCTATCCTTGCACAGAACCCGAGGCGACGGCTGAGATCACACGTCATCTGTTCACGCGTGCGACCATGCCCTATAAATAGGTAAGAGTCGGAGAGAGAAAGAGCTCTGCTTCTTTAGAGTTTCTTCTTCAAAACCCTAACTTCTCCTTCTTCGAGAGAATGGCTCCCAAGACTCCTCGCGGCGCTGCCGGCAAGGGAAAGGAGAAAGCGAAGGAGTCCACGGATGAGGATGTACCTATCACTCTTGCGCCTCTTGTCAACGTTCGTCCTGAGGTGACAGGTGGGTTTCGTCTCTGCTTTGGGCTCTGTGCCCTAACTGCCGACGCGTATAGACTTCGGTCTTTAATGATACGTCGAGGTTCTATCCTACCGACGTGCATAGGTTTATACCTTTATCATGCACCGAGGTTTTTATGGCTGACGCGCATGGGTTTTATTCCCTGAAGATGCGCCGAAGCCTTTGCTGACGCGCATGGGCTCACGCTCTGATAATACGCAGAAGCTCCAATGCCAACGCGCATGGGCTTACGCCCTGATGATGCGCCGAGACATGCTGACGCGCATGGGCCTATGCCCTGATAATGCGCCGAAGCAGATGCGCATGGGTTCATACCCTGGCAATGTGCCAGTCTTCTTGACATATTTTGTCTTTTTGCCTGACTTCCACTTTTGTCGTGCCAGTGTCGATGACGATCCCTTTGTTGAATGAGGTCCTCCTGGACGCTTCTCTTTGCCAGATGGGAGTTGATTTTGACGAGGCGGTGATCAACCCTGCAAAGGATGTTATCCTTCAGGACCAACCTCGTGAGAGGATGCTACAAATCCAGGTCCAGTTGTCGCTTTTCCTCCAGAGTATGATGGAGAGCGGTAAACTGAAGTCTGCTGATTCTGAAGGTGTGACCTTCTTAAAACCAGCCTTTCTATTTGGCGACCGATTAGTCTCTTCCGAGGCGAAGATATTGAAGATCAGAGAAGACTGGTTCTTTGCTGCTAAGGCCATGATGTTATACATGCGGCAAGTTGACCGCCAGTTGCCATTGACAGCCTTTTATCGTCTACCTTCGAAGAGAAGGATGGGTTGGGAACTTACTCCTTCTCAAGGGGGTGCCTTGGGGGGCTCCCTTTCGATTGACACCACCTCGAACCAGCGAGACACCTTGACTGCTTCACGAACTGGTTCTTCGTTCAGTTACCGAGCTTTGCGTCCCGGGAGCATCTACAGTGAAGTCCCAAATGACACGTTTCCCTTCAGTGCCCCGACTTTTGCAAATCGGATGCTGACGTCGAAGGTCACGTATCCAACAGCTGGTTTTAGAGTCGAAGGTTGGTGTCACTACATCCCAAAGTGGGACGAGTTGACTTCCTGGGTGCTTTCCAGGTTCAAAGTTGAGCTTAAAGAGATAGGGCTGACTGCCGCCATTCGGGCTACTCAGGCAGGCGTGGACCTCAATAAGCCGATGTTCCTTGCGCTATTGGAGCTTTTCAACGCCCAGACTGGCAGCTTCTTTACTCCAGTGGGGGAGTTGGGATTAGCCCTTTATGAGATGTACGAAGTGTCCAAGCTTCCTTGGGGCTCGGAACCGTACGAGGAATATTTCCCATCGAATGAAGAGATCCAGGTCTTGGAAGATAAGGACCCGGAGATGATGGCCGTTTTCAAGGAGGTGACGAGCCATCATTATCTGATGCACCGGAGGGACAAGGGTAAGACCCAACCTCACGTGACTGCTTGGAGGGACTATGTTTTCAGACAGGATTTGGCGGATCCTTCGAGGATCCGGTTTGCGACTCCGCAGGGCTTGACACCCGCAGAAGTGAGTTCTGAAATAACCCGGCTGGACGAGAGGACCCCACATTCAAATGAGAGCGGAAAGAACACGTACAGCTGTTTCTGGCACTGCGGGCACCGGATGTCATCTAAGGCAGTGTTGACGGCCTACTTGATGATATGGCTCCGGGATTGCATATTTGCAGGGGGGATCCGGTGCTGTTGAGAGGGTACATCGGAATCTCATTTTGCCTGCAGTGAAGTTGGCCTTTGGACGACCTCTGGCTCTCCTCCCCGCGATGGTGTGCAACCTGCTGCTCGGTTTGAGGTCTTTCGCTGATGATGTGATCCACGAGAAAGGTAATAATGACAACTTTCCCCGGGCCGAGCTGCCTTTCCATTATCTTATGGGTTGGCTGATCTTACATCATCCGAATGTGATAATTCCTGGTCCTGAGGAGGACCATGTTGAAGGAGATGCCTTCATTCGCCGCTTCTACAAGAGGAAGTGGTCTTACACTGGCGTCCCCGTTTGTAGGAGGGTTTTGTCCTTCCTTCAGGGGTGGGAAATCGTGAAGGTTGGTCCGATCTTCAAGAATTTCGAGGCCGACCAGGATTTGGTTGATTCTGGCGAGGATGCGGTTACTTTGCCGAAATGGAGTTTTCTTTGGTTGCAGAGTATCCGGCCTTCGCATCTGGTCTACCGTAATCAGAACAGGTGTTATCTGGAACCGTACTTGCCAAGCCGATTTGCTCGTCAATTTGGTTACACTCAGCTAATGCTGCAGAATCCCAGTAGCAGTCTAGGCTTCATCGGGAGTTTGCTGGATGGAGCCCGGGGCTGGCAGTATTATAACGCTGGATGCACTAGCGTTAAGTTTACCACACCAGTTCGCAATCCTCGGCCGCCGATCTTATATCCGGCCGCCAAGCTGTATTGCACTATGAATACTATGTCTCCTGGTTATGACAGGGAGACTAGTTTCATCATTGGAACCCAGTTGGAGGCAACAACGAATATGTTGGTGGCAGCTCGGTCATATCGTCCGCCAGAATTGGCGGGGTATCGGGCTGCTGCTGTGGCACCAGTGAGAGACCCGTCTGTCGGGAAAAGACGGGCTGACCCAGAAGCTGGTTCTTCTGTACTGAAAAGGTCGAGAAGGACGTCGACCCTGAAGATTACGGAAGCGCCACTTGTAACGCCAACGGGATCGGCTCCCGCTGAGGTAAGGAGTGCTTCATAATTCCAGTTTTTTATGTCATTGTGGCGACTTACGTTCTTCTTCTTATAGGGCTTGAAGAAGAAGTCTCGTGCTTCGAAATCGGGCACCAGTAAGCCGAAGGAGGTGGCAGGCTCTTCTGAGGAGCGCATTCCACCAACGATGATGTCTCCTGTGGAGGAGGATCCCGAAGATGTTCCCGCGGAGGTTTTAGTATCTCCTGACTTTGAAGTCGCAACAACTTCTGGGATAGTACCATCTGTCGTGGAGGCCTTGGACGCTGAGGGTCCTACAGACTCGAGGCATCCTGATGATGAAGTGGATTGGAGTTCGTCGCCTTCTGGTGACGTCCCTCCAGCGTTGCAAGGGTCCGTTGCGGGGGCAGCAGAAGCGGTGGGGATAGAGGAGAGGGTTGATTCCCCTCCTGATCATGATGAAGGGAGGTCGGCTGAATCATTGCCGAATCCTTCCTTGGCTTCAACCATGGACATAGAGATGGCTATCGATCAGGCGGTAGCGACAGATTCTGTCCCTGTAGAGGGACTTGAGAAGAATGAGACTCTTCTGCCGGTCTTGTCTCCTGGGGCTGGCCAGGAGATAAATGTTGACCTCCCCGTTTTGCCGGGGGAGGTGGCTGATGCTGATAGAATGTCGGGGGAAGAAGTAGCCGTTGACGTCGGTGATTTCTCTGGGCTCGAGAAGGGTAAGGGTGTGGAACCCTCTGTTGCTCCTTCTACTTGGGGTACTATCACGACGCATGCACCGGCTCCTTCTGTTCCTTCGGCTCCTCGGGCTAGCAGTCTGGGCCCTGTTGATGAAGAGCCTATTGCTGCCGAGATTCAAACCTCTCAGATCGAGGTCGGCGGATCTTCCTCCGGTCCGCAAACTGTAGTAGCTCCCTCAACTCCTGCTATGACGCCGCAGGTGCTGGCGGAAGCCGACGGGTATGTGAAATTCCTCGTCGAGGGAGTGTACAAAATACTGGAGAAAGGTGTATCTGCAGTGGTAGATGCCAAGGGGAGCTTTGCGGCGGCAAAAGCTTTGGCAATGCCTTGTATCGAGCTGATCCGCATTCACCAGGGCCATGACCATATGGCCGAAATTCTGGAGGTTTCGGTGATGGAGCTGGACGAGCGGCTCGCGGAACTGCAGCGCATCCAACGAAATGACCTCTCGGTCTTGATAGATGCAGAGATAGGAAAGTCGATGGCTGAGATCGAGGCTTCCCATCGAGCCGAGGTGAGCAGTTGGGAGCGTGAAGTGGCTGGGACTGAGGCTGCGGCGGAGCAGCTGTCTCAATCTATGAAGAAGACGACGGAGAAACGGGCTGCGGTGGATGCTAACATCGCAGAAGTTGATGCTCAGATGCGCCGTCTTGAAGACCAGCGGGCCCAACTTCAACTAGAGGCTGAGCGCGTCCTGGCTGAACACGTGGCATTCAAACGGGAGGAAACGACTCTTACTCAGCGGACCCTTGCTTTGGCTCAACAGCGACGACAGCTTGATGAGAAGTATGAGAGCAGGAGGCCGAGCTGCGAGTCCAGGCGACTGTGGAAACTCGCACTGCCGACCTGAGACGTCGAGTCAGAGAACTCTCATCCCATCCTGGGGAGGATCGGGGATTGTAGCTTCTCTTTTTTTTTATGTGTTTTTTGCAACTCTTGCTGGAGAAATAGCGTATTTCTGTACTCCTTTTGAAAAATAAAGAAATACACTATCTCTTTGATGTGTTCATTTTTTATTTCATAAACTTGATGATTTATGTGGACCTATTATCTTTTGCGCACCTTGGTTTTTAGGTACAGATAATAAGTATAAAGGAACCAACATGTTTGCTCAGAGGTAATGTGGACATGGCAATCATTAGGTTCAAATGATAGAATCTTCCTACTCAGAGGTGTTTATGGACGTGGTAGGAATGATCCTGGGGGATACGCTGAACAACTCAGAGGTAATGTGGACGTGGAAGTTCTGCGATCAATGTACGACAACGTAGGAGTTGTTTGTACGGGATGTTTACTCAGAGGTAATGTGGACGTGGTAAACATGAAGGATAGCGTAAGCTCACGAAGTGTAAGGTTCCGCTTTGTAGGATGTAGAGAGACAACTCAGAGGTAATGTGGACGTGGTTATCTTTCTACGGAAGGATGCCACGGAACAGCTGGGTTCCGGAAGCGATTGATTTTGTGAAAAGAGGTTGTTTGGGGAAATACATGTCTTGGAGGATGTCAAGAGTAGTACTTCTTTAGGAACTTGCCGTTGATGGGCATCATGAACAAGTCCCCATTGGGTTTGGCGAGCCGGTAAGCACCGTTTGAGTATACCGTCTCAATGATGAAGGGTCCTTCCCATTTGGGCTCGAACTTCCCTGGTGTCTTGTGAGTTAACACCATTGGCCTTCTGACTGCTAAAACCAGGTCGCCAACTTGGAAAGTTCTTTGCTTGACCTTCTTGTTGAAAGCCTGTGATATACGGGCTTGGTAAAGTTCGATGCGTTGTTGAGCTAGGAGACGCTTTTCGTCAAGTGCCTCCAATTCCCGCAGACGACGACGTTGATTGTCTTCTTCTGTGAGATCGTTTGTGATTGCCACGCGGAACGAAGGTATCTGTATCTCGAGAGGCAGAGCTGCTTCGCTCCCGTAGACCAGAGAGAATGGAGTGTTGCCTGTTGGGGTTCGTACCGTTGTGCGGTAGGCCCAAAGGCATTCGCCAAGCTTTTCGTCCCAGTCGCGTTTATTGGATGACACGACTTTTTTGAGTAGCCTGACGATAGTTTTATTGAATGCCTCGGCCAATCCGTTTGCTGCCGGATTGTAGGCGGTTGAGGCCACGTTTTGAATGCGATTCTTGTCACAGAACCTGCTAAAAATATGGCTGATAAACTGAGGACCATTGTCATGGATGATTCGCCGGGGTACCCCGAAACGATAAATGACATGGTGTTTGATAAAGCTGACCACCCTGGAGCTTTTTACTTCTGCTAGTGGGACTGCTTCCGCCCATTTGGAGAAGTAATCGGTGATGGCCAGGATGAAGCGGTGTCCTCTCGATGAAGGAGGGGTGATTGGCCCTACAATGTCCATGCCCCAGGCTTCGAATGGCCAGGAGGCGACTGTAGGATGTAGAGGTTCAGATGGTGTATGTATGAAGTCTGCATGAAGTTGGCATGCATGGCACTTCTTAGCATATTCCACTGCGTCGGCAACCATGGTTGGCCAGTAGTAGCCCATACGTCGCAGTCGATCTTGCAACTTAGGCCCTGGTTGGTGAGCTCCGCAAGTTCCGTCATGAGCTTCTCGAAGAGCTTCGGCCGCTACTTCGTTAGACAGGCATCGAAGGAGAAGCCCGTCGAAGGAGCGTCGGTACAGCGTTTTAGTGGCTGTATCGTAGTAGAATCGAAGAGAGCGTCTCCTGACTGAGACGGCTTCCTTCGGGTCCTCTGGAAGGATTCCGTAGACAGCGAAGTCGATGAACGGGAACCTCCAGTCTCGGACATTAACCCCAGTATTTGTCAGCATGGCGTGAGCCATTTGCAAACATAGGTTGTTTCTGGGACAAATCAAGTCTCGGCCAGTTACCGTGACATAGTGTTGAGTCCCAAGGGACGCGGCCAATGAGGCTGCGAGGCCAGCTAGAGCGTCAGCCTCCAAGTTTTGTAGGCGGGGTACATGTTCGATGAAGAACCCAGTGAAGGTTGAAATGATGTTCAATGCAACTTCATGGTAAGGGATCAAATCTTCATGGCGAACCTCGTATTGCCCCCGAATCTGGTTTACGACGAGTTTTGAGTCGCCGTAGGCTTCCAGATGATCCACCCCCAGCTGTTGTGCTAGCTGGAGTCCCATGACGAGTGCATTGTACTCAGCAATATTGTTGGAGCACGGCTTCGAAAGGGAGTATGCGCGCTGGATGACCAGCTGATCGGGGGAGACTAAGACTACCCCCACTCCTGCGATGATTTGGCCATTGGGGCCCGTTCTTGAAGCGCCATCGAAGAACATCCGCCAAACGGGGCTTCCTTCAGTGACGTTTGATTCTTGGACTTCATCCGGGATGTCTTCATAGAGTTTTGAAGATTCTGGGATGGGGTGTGCAGCTAAAAAGTCAGCCAGAGCCTGACCCTTGACTGCCTTCTGCGGGACAAACACCATGTTGTATGGTGTTAGTAGGATCGCCCATGTAGCCAGCCGGGAGTTTAATGACCCTGGCTTCGTCATGAGAACTCTGAGCGGATTGACTCGGGAGATGACGTGAATTGTCTGGCCCGAGACGTAATGACGAGTCTTCTGAATGGCAAACACCAAAGCCAAGCACTCCTTTTCAACGGGGTTGTACCGGTGTTCGGCCCCGATGAGTGTTCGACTGAGGTAGTAGATTGCTTGCTCGTAGCCTGCATCGCTGTTTTGAGCCAGCAAAGCGCCGAAGGAATGATCCATGGCACGGACGTAGAGGAGGAATGGTTTACCGGCGACAGGTGCCACTAGGACTGGCGGGCTTGTTAAGTAAGCCTTGATGTCGTCGAAAGCCTTTTGGCACTCCTCTGTCCAGACATAAGAGACTCCCTTCTTCATGAGCTGAGTAAAGGGTTGACATTTACCGGAGAGGTTTGCTATGAACCTCCGGATGTATGCCAAACGTCCCTGTAAGCCCCGAAGTTCTCGAAGGTTCTTCGGAGGGTCCATGTTAAGGATGGCTTTAGTCTTCTCGGGATCGACATGAATGCCTTTTGCCGTGATGACAAAGCCCAAGAATTTGCCGCTAGAAACCCCCAGGAAGGATTTTGCGGGGTTCATTTTGAGTTGATGTGCCCGCATGAGATCGAAGACCATCTTTAGGTCCTGTAGGTGATCTCTTTTGAGGCGGCTCTTGACTGCGATGTCGTCAACATAGCACTCAACTGTCTTGCGAAGATGTTGACGGAAGATGGTGCTCATAGCTCGCTGGTACGTTGCACCGGCGTTCTTCAAGCCGAAGGGCATTACTGTGTAGCAGAAAACACCTTTTGGAGTCCTGAATGACGTGTGTTCTGCGTCATCGGGGAACATCTTGATTTGATTGTAGCCTGAATACCCGTCCATGAAGGACATGCGTTCAAAGCCACATGTGTTGTCGATCATTACATCGGTGATTGGGAGCGGGAATTCATCCTTCGGGCAAGCAGAGTTGAGATCCCTGAAGTCGATACAGACTCGTATCTTCCCGTTCTTCTTGGTGACAGGGACGACGTTGGCTACCCAGTCCGGGTGTTGTTCCTCACGGATGAAGCCACTGGTCAAGAGTTTGTCCACCTCCTGATCGATGGCGTTCATGATGTCCGGGCGGAAGCGTCACTGTTGTTGTTTGATAGGTTTGGCATCTGTAAGATGTTCAACCATGCATCGCGATCTGTGATCGAGACCCGCATGTCTTCGTAGCTCCAGCGAAGTGTCGATATACTCTTAGCGATTGGACTAAAGATTCTCGGTCTTCTCCTTCCAAGCTTTTGCTGATAAAGATGGGTTTAGAAGAAGACCCATCCCCGAGGTCGATTTGCTCGACTTCGTCTTCGGTGGAGGTTCTCGTAACTCAAAACGAGACTCCCATTGTTCTCCTAGGCGTTGAGCCCAGGTTTCCCTTCGAAGGGTTCCGCGGTTGGTCTTCGCCTTCATCTTGAGTTGCGCCGATGTCATGTTAGCTGACAGCACTTTCCTGAAGACTGATCCGATACTGGTATCGAGTCCCACGTCGATGCTTCTGATGATGGGAATGTTCTACTTCTTCTCTGCGTCTGAACCTCTGGAGTTGATGGCGGCGTGACATAGCCTAACCCCCGTCGAGTCCGATTATAGTAATCATGTGGCT
>JANAVB010043790.1:0-13396 GCA_029216955.1 Iris pallida | reverse complement strand
GTGTGCATGCTGTCAGTGATTGCTCGTACCCTCACACCAAATTTTAGGTGTCGAGGTGCCGTGTCGTGTCCGCTAGGACACGCGAGCAGCAGGGGAGCACAGCACTCCCCTGTGCCGTGTCCAACAGCATGTTCGTGTCCAAATTTGGACACGAAACATGTACGAAAATCAACTCAGTAAAATGAAAATAAAATCCCTACATATAGGGCTACAAATTCATGAAATGTTTTTCGAAAATACAAAGATTTAATCCATTCAAGCATTTCATCAAACCCATATAATAAACACTGATATGTGTCCGATACGGACACGAAACCAAGTCTAATCCTACCAAACTTGAGGGACAGCTAGGGTTGACCTAAATTAATGCAACTGTGGAAAGAAATTGGGAATTGAAAGGGTTTTGATAGGTTTTACCTATTGAGGGTGAAACCACAATGTGAAGGGCCTTGAATGAGAGCTTCTTCTTAACTTGCAATGGTTCTAAGCCTCCAAATCCTTGCTAGCTAGTCTCCAATAGTATCCTCTACTATTGAGGAGTCCAATGCAATTGGTTTGGTCCAAGTTGGAGGAGAAATGGAGAAATGGTGAAGAATTGGGGAAGAACACTAAAGGGGATTTTTGTAGAGATTAACAAGAGGCCAATATTTGTGAAGAGATGATTATAATAGGAAGAGGGGCTCATGATGGCTGTGATAAAGCTAGGATTAGGGTTTTAGATGAGTGGTTGAGGATTCTCCAACAAGTTCAAGTCAAATCAATGGCTCACAACAAAAGTAGATTTCTTACATAATATTGTAGAAGCATGGAATTTCAGAACCCGAAAGTCTATGTGCCAGACTACATGTGCCAAAGCTTGGACAAAGTGCTTCACAGCAAAAAGCAACAAATATAGACATTGAAAGAGAACTTTTTATTTCACATATAAAAGTCTATTACATGTCTAAGAAAGATTGTACAAGGGAGAATTTCTACAAAGAAAGGATCCTAAGTCTACAGCCAGCAACCACCATGCGCCTCCAGTCAGGCGCAGCAACCACCATGTGCCTCCAGTCAGGCGCAGCAATCACCATACGCCCTCAACCAGGCACATCCCACCAAGCGTACTCAGCAGGGCGCATCCTTTCAGCAGCTCAGTTATGTGCATCCCCAGTTATGTGCATCCCTTCAGCAGCCCAGTTATGTGCCGCTCTTCCAGCCAGGCTCACCTGATAAATGCTTCAACTAAATGAAGCATTTAACCCTCTGGCTGGAACCAAGGAAGAGAAGAGCCCCGCAAAATCTGTGGCCAGAGGAGGCTTCGAAAGAGCCTCAAAAGGCGAAGGAAGACCGTGATCGAAACCACGGCTAAAGGAGCAGCTTTCAACACAACCAGAATGGGCTGCACCCATTTTGAAGGAAGAAAGAGCTACCAAAGCTGCAGCACCGCCATTCCGATCTACGGCTCTTCCGGAGTAACAGAAATGAGGCCCGAACATCCCTATCTTTGGATGCAACAGGCACCTTCCGCCTGCCTCGGAAGCCCTCGACTCCGTCTTTTGGATGTAACAGTCACCTTCAAGTGCATCAGCGAAGACACTGCGTCGCATCTTCACCCTAGGGAGCATCTCGTCAACAGAATGCATTCGAGTACACAAGTTCATGTCGGAAAGACGTGAGAGAACGAGAAGCAAACCTTCTCTCCATACCACTATTTATAGGCCGAGCAAATCAAACCCATGCGCCAAGTGGATGGCTCTCCGAATTCCGTGCAATGAATTTGTATTAAATGGATGAACCGGACGCTTCGAATTCAGCCAAGTCAAAACGGCTATTTAAAGCACTCGAAGAACGTAACAGTTGCACCATCAAAGACGTCTCACGAAGCGGATGCGTCGGCCAGACCACGCATCACATAGACGCGCCCTTCTACATCAAGCGCATCACACAGACGCGCTCTTCAGTACCAAGAGCATCATAGGATGCGCCTCCATGCGTCCCCATACGCCTAGTGGAATGCCAACCGACGTGCCCACTCAGCTGTCCATCGAATGTCACAAACATTAAATGCTGAACTGACAGAGTTGGCAGCACGTCTTCCAAAGTCTGAGCAGTCGGCAGCTTTTTTAGAAGACGAAGCATCGCCAACGTCAGCATCATTATTACTCCTCTTCGACGGCTACTGCCACGTGGCCACCCAACCATCTCGCATGCGCCTCTGCGGCCATGCGCCCGAATCTGCATACGCCTTAAAAGCTGTGCGCCTCAGACTTTTTACTGATTCCTAAAGACAGAAGGAAAGTCACTGTTACAACTCCGCATGCGCCTCAAAAGCCATGCGCCCCAGACTTCTCCCTGATCCCAAAAGACAGGAGTAAAGTCACTACTGAAGCTCTGCATGCGCCTCAAAAGCCATGCGCCCAGAATGGTTCGTGACTCCTAAAGTTTACGAGCCAAAGTCTCCTCATGCGCCCAATCCTAGGCGCATCTTATCAAGTCATTCCCTCCACCAAATCCGAGATCTCCAAGCCATGGGTTGACGACACGTGTCCTTTGACTCAACTCATCCAAGATCTCAGCAATAGAAAGATTTTCTTCTCTGTTACGTGCCGGTTCACAACAGCAACATGAAGAAGTCAACCCCCTCGATCAGGGCGCATCGTCCATGCGCCTCCATCAGCAATCAACACGTGGCATCCCCGCGTACAGGCGCATCCTACATATGCGCGCATGAGCAGCCAGCCTGCAAAACTATAAATAGAGGGATCATTTCTTTCTTTTACACACACAGACGGACCAATCGACGTGCATACATATCAACCTCCACAGCGAACAGACAGAGACTTTGCACCACCAGAGAGGCAGATACAGACACTCAACGTCTTCCTCCTCTCAGTAAGCTCCAGCACCCAGAGCAATCCAGACCTTCAGACAACCGATAACCGTCGTCAGATCGTCAACGGAGTCAACGTATTACCACTCACTCCATCGGCACAAGGGACCCAGATTAAACAAAAGTGTACTCCTAGGACTACATCTAAGTCCTATATTGTAATACTGTTCTGTTTGTATTGAAATTTACAATCAAGGAATTTTAATGGCAAACAAGCTAGCGATACTGCTGGGGACCTCTTTCTCCTCCACCGAGAAAGCTGTGTCACAGTCCGACGACGTGAAGGTGGGCTCCTCCCACAAGACGCTGGTCGTACACCTCAATCAACAGGCGTATGAGGAGTTCATATCAGAAGGCAGTGCGAGTCCTTCGAAGCGGCTGCCGAAGCCGAAGAAGACCCGTCGAGTCTGGGTGCGCAAGGTCGACGCCTCGGGCACCACCACCGAAGGGGATACGCCAATCCAGCCTTCCCTTCCTGTTGACGTCCTCAGCAACTAAGATGCGCCTGCTGGTGCAGCACATCTCTCGGGAAAACGTGCGGCTAACCACATTCCCCAGCCATCTCCCTCTCAGGCGAGGAAGATACGTCGACGGAGCAGGAGCGCAGCCAATGCCCCGCGTATCACCTCTGATGCGCCACAGAAGATCTCTGTCTTTGACAGACTCACTCACTGTAGTGACGAGGAGAATTTGGATTCTGAGTACTACGCACCCCAGCGCCCTGGTACGAAGAAGTCCAAGGCAGCACGGGCCATGCGTCCCAAATGTGCTATGCCAGCAACAAGCCAGAAGCATTCGCTCACAATCATGCACGCTGCTGATGGTAAGTTGTACAAGATCGACTCGAGTGCTGCGACGCCGAGAACGAGCCGACCTTCAAAGCTCTTGTCTCACTTGGACGCATCTACTGCGTGCACAACCAAGTCGAACAAGGCAAATCCAGTGGTCTTGAACTCCCGTACCTCCTCCGGTGGTGCGTTCGAGGTCCATTCAAGTCACTCCAAATACTGTAGTTCCCCCACTACTGATCGGGATGCCTGTTTGGTATTAGATCAGGGGGCGCAGCACTCACTTGACCACCCGGCGCTTGGCCTTGCCATGCGCTTGAAGGGGGTACGAAGTTGGCACTCTCCTCCAACGATCTGCGCAACGTGATTACTCACAAGCGTCGATCAGGAGAGTTAATTGACAAGCACGATGCGCCTCTCACGGGGCATACTTGTGCTATGGTCACCATCAACTGCTGTTGCAAAGCGACAGTCCCACCAAGGCAGTCGGTGTTCCAGCGGCTGCAATCATCGACACCCCTCCGACGTCGCCTCGGAAAGAAGGTGTCAACAGAAGGGGAACCAATGACTGCTTCATGCAACGTGATCTCCAACTCCTCGTCAGTCCGAAAGACGACTGGCAGTCTCTCTTCCTCGTCCAAGAGCCAGCCGAGGAAAACCAAGATAGCTGTCTCATCCTCCGGAGTGTTCGAAGGCACTCGAGCGAGGAAGAAGTTCTTGGAGGAAGCTGGTGGTAGTCAGACCCTTGTCGAGCTTCCTTCCGAAGATGAGTGTGTCCAAAGCACACTTGGGGCAGATCCTCGAGGCGAAGTCAGCCTCCCAGAAGCTCCTGAAGACGAGGATATCCCCCAGAACATAGCTGGGGGTAGCCTAGCATCTGCGGACCAGGGTTCCGGTGACGAAGGGGCCCTTCAAGACGGAGCTGAGGGTAATCAGGCCCTTGCAGATGCGCCTGTGGTGAATGTTCTCCCGAACATAGTCGGGGGTAGCCCAGACGAAGCTTCAGGGGAGGCAACTCCCCTACAAGGGAGTGAGGCCGAGAGCGAGGCCTCAACTCATCCATCCACTCCCGGCCGCATCATGACAGTAAACGTGACCGAGGCTGATGTCGAGTCTGATGCGCCGCCAACAGACCTCGTCCAGCGCATAGATACCCTGGAGGGAGGTCTCAAAACCCTCTCTGCCTCCATGCAAACACTGACTCAGGAAGTGTTTGAGATACAGTCAGCTTTGACCAGGATGCCTTCTGCCGGTCCCGACCCAGGGGCCAACGGAGAATCGAGTGTACCCCTTCAACGGGTATCCTCGGACGCTGATCGCCGAGAAGCACCTCGGACGTCGGAACCCTCAAATGCTCCACGTCCGGTGGTGCCATCTTCCCCGACTCCCAGCTCCACAGAAGATGTGGTCGAGATGATCAAGGACCTGTACGAGCGCTTTGAGTCCAAGACGAGACAAGAGGAGCGCCAGAAAATGGGCATCCCCCAGCCTTATCCCCTCGAGTGGAACAAGGTAGTTTATCCTCCAAAGTATAAACCACAAACACTGACGCCGTACGACGGAAAGGACTCTCCTCGTCGCTACCTGACATATTTCCAGTCTCAGACGGGACATCTTCCAAAGGAGGACGCGCTTCTAACCAGCATATTTGTTGGGGCACTGAAAGGGGTGGCGTACGACTGGTACTGTAGCCTCCCCAATAATTCAATATCTTCCTTTGACGACCTGACGCGCCTCTTTCTCGACCGTTTCTACGACGGCGGGAAGGACATGACAATGGCGTCCCTTATAGAGATACGCCAGAAGGAGAAGGAAACAGTTCGAGTGTTCATCGAACGCTTCCGACAGGCCTGCTTCAGATTGCCCCCGGGCATGCCAGAATATGCGCTTCTCTCCTCCTGCAGCATGAACATGCTGCCTGCAGTCAAGCTCTTGCTCAACTTTACTCCTCCTCCCGACTGGAGCTCCTTGATCATTGAAGCAGAAGCCGCAGAGAAGAAGGCAGTCGACGTTCATCTTCTGGGAGTCAGTTTCCCCGTCTTTGAAGACAAGGGGAAACGGCCTGCAACCAACAACCCCGCACGGGAGGCAAATGGGAAGCAGGCATTGACTGTCAATGCCTCAAAAGGTGCATCAGCACCTACTCAGAAGCCTCCACTTGCACCGAGGCCGAAGGAAGTTTATTCGTTCAATGACGAAGACACCCTGCAGCTCTTTGAGATACTGAAGCAGGGCGACAAAATCAAGCTTCCGGACCCTAAGCGTCCCGATGAGGTTGGGAAAGTAGACAACCCGAGGTACTGTCACTACCATCGGTTTGTCGGACACCCAACCAAGGACTGCTATGTCCTCAAGAATTACATCCAGCGCATGATCAATGCGGATGTAATCTCCGTCGACTACGAAGAGAAGACGGTGTCAGCCAACGTGGTATCACTCCAGTTTGGTACCCTGTCGCCAACTACAACACAGGATGGCGTCGTCCCCATCCCTAAGGCGACAATGGAGGTGGTTAACTTACCGCCAACCCGTGACAACGTGAGTGGACTCATCCCGTTCACCACATCTCGAGGAGAGATCCTGTGGGTTCACCCCGATCTCGTCTCCGAGGTGACTCAACCGGAGGTACGCCCTACCTCCAAGTCCAAAGGCAGGAAGATCAAGTCTTGCCGCATGGTCTCTTCTTCAGCGAAAGAGGCACTTCATGTGCAGATGCGTTCACAACAGAACGTCCAACCCGACGAAGCTGCCGTCGAGGTGGTGCCTCCTGGCACCGTCCCTGCTATCCAGGACGAGGGCCCGTCTAAGCCCTCAGTAGCTAATAAACAGAAGTAGATAGAGGCCCGCTTCGATAGGCCTCTGCGAAAAGAGAATGCTTCGGGGCTATCCAAGCCCCACAACTTTGACATACTGGCGCAACTCGCCAGTACTCCTGCCCGCCTATCTCTGTTCGAGCTCCTCCGTCTTTCCAAAGACTCCCGAGAAGCTCTCTGCGAAGCTCTGAAGGATGCTGAATCCTTTCTCAGTCAGGTCAAGCAGCCGGAATATCTCCCGATCGTGTGCAAGCACTGTCACTGTACGGAGGAAGTTATTCCCAATATAACCTTCACCCAACAGGACATGTTGCTCAAACACAATCGACACAATAGGCCGCTGTATTACACAGGGTACATCGACTCAGTCAAGGTGAAGCGGATTCAGATCGATCCGGGGTCTTCCCTCAGCATCATTCCGAAGACGCTGCTCTCAACACTAGGGATCCCAATGTACCGACTGGCGCCCTCCAACACGACAATCAGTGGTTTCAATGCCAGCAAAAGCGAACTACTGGGCAAAATACGACTAAAGTGCCACATCGGTAACCTCAGAACCGAGGTTACTTGTTATGTCGTGGACGCTGAAGTCAACTTCAACATTCTGTTGGGTTGCCCATGGCTGCACGAGTACATGGTGGTGCCATCCACGCTCCACCAATGTATGAAGTACGTGTCCACCAATAACGTCATCCGTACAGAGTTCGCAGACATCGACCCCTTTAAAGGGATTGAAGCCTACTTCACCGATGCCGACTTATACAAGTCACCTGACGAGAAAGAGGCCAATGATGCTGATGATGAAGCAGAAACGACAGCGGAGCCGGACATGGAGCTTGAGGTCACTCCCGATGCTCCTTTGAAGATCCGACTCAAAGGCAAACCGCTTCAGAAGTTGCCCCCCATGAGCATTAAGCTATCCGAGAAAGCGCCAGCTGCTCCTGAAGCTCCCCTGAAGATACGGCTCAAGGGAAAGCCCCCTCAAACATCGGCTCCTCTTGTGGTAAAACTACAAGGAAAGGCGCCAGACACCGGAGGCACAGCAGAGGCACCTCTGAAGGTGAGTCTTAAGGGCAAGCCGCCGCCATCTCAGCCACCGGAGAAGGCTCATGTAGTCCTTTCGGACTCCCAGATCAACGCTGTGGTGGACCCTCCCGATCCTACTACAGTGCTTACAGATGAAGAGCTGAGGGAATATATCTCGGCCAATGTAGATGCCCCATCCCTCGACAATGTAATCCCACGGGATAAAATCTCACATTTCATCAATAATAGAGTATTTTTTAATTATTCTAGTCTTCCACATTGGAATGCCATGTATACATTAGATCACGCTCTACGGTCGTTGCAAACACAAATAACGACCGTCCACCATGTAAATCGAGTAGTCCCGTCCCAAGGGGTCTGTTACATATTCCCACCACAGAGTCGAGACGAAGAATCCATCATCCTCGGCAAGGTTGAGCGTCATCAAGACCTTTCGCCACTCGAGCCAGAACCAGATGCCGGTAGAATGCAACTCTATCGGTACACGGACAAGGCAAAGTACCTCATCCAAAAGATGGGTTACGACCTAAAAAGCGACAAAGGCCTGAACTGCGGCAAAGGTCGACGTCTCCCTCTCCGGCTTCCAATACTTAAAGGAAAGCCGCAGAACTACTACAACAAAACTCGACGGAGGGTAGGCTATGTCACGCCGCCATCAACTCCAGAGAGTTCAGACACATAGGAAGTTGGACATTCTCACTCATCTGAAGCGTCAACGTGGGATTCCGATACCAGTATCGGATCTGTCTTCAAGAGAGTGCTGTCAGCCAATATGACATCTGCATAATCTCAAGAAGAAGAAGGCGAAGACCAAGCGCCGAAATTCTTCGAAGAAGAACCCTGGGCTCAACGCCTGGGACAACAATGGGAGTCTCGTTTTGAATTACGTGAACCTCCCACCGAAGACGAAGTCGAGCAGATCGACCTTGGGGGTGGATCTTCTTCCAAACCCATCTTCGTCAGCAAATGCCTAAAAGGAGAAGACCAAGAATCTTTAATCCAGCTGGCTAAAGAATATATCGACGTCTTCGCCTGGAGCTACGAAGATATGCCGGGACTTGATCCCCAGATTGCGATGCATAGGTTGAACATTTTGCCTGATGCCAAGCCTATCAAGCAACAACAGCGGCGCTTCCGTCCGGACATCATGAACGCCATCGATCAGGAGGTGGACAAACTCTTGACTAGCGGCTTCATCCGTGAAGAGCAACACCCAGATTGGGTAGCCAATGTCGTCCCCGTCACCAAAAAGAATGGGAAGATATGAGTCTGTATCGACTTAAGAGACCTTAACTCTGCTTGCCCGAAGGACGAATTCCCACTTCCAATCACCGACGTGATGATCGACAACACGTGTGGCTTCGAGCGCATGTCTTTCATGGACGGATATTCGGGCTACAACCAGATCAAGATGTTCCCCGATGACGCAAAACATACGTCATTCAGGACTCCAAAGGGCGTTTTCTGCTATACAGTGATGCCCTTCGGCTTGAAGAATGCTGGTACGACATACCAACGTGCTATGAGCACCATTTTCCGTCAGCACCTTCGCAAGACAGTCGAATGCTATGTCGACGACATCGCAGTCAAGAGCCGTCTCAAAGGAGATCACTTGCAAGACCTCAAGACAGTCTTCGACCTCATGCGGGCGCATCAACTCAAGATGAACCCCGCTAAATCCTTCCTTGGGGTTTCGAGCGGAAAGTTCTTGGGCTTCATCATCACGGCGAAAGGCATTCATGTCGATCCAGAGAAGACCAAAGCAATTCTTGATATGGACCCTCCGAAGAATCTTCGAGAACTTCGAGGCCTACAGAGACGGCTGGCGTACATCCAGAGGTTCATAGCAAACCTTTCCGGCAAATGTCAACCCTTCACCCAGCTCATGAAGAAGGGAGTCTCTTACGTCTGGACAGAGGAATGCCAAAAGGCTTTCGATGACATCAAAGCCTACCTAACAATTCCTCCAGTTCTGGTAGCACCCGTCGCCGGCAAACCATTCCTGCTCTACGTCCGTGCCATGGATCATTCCCTCAGCGCCCTGCTAGCTCAGAACAGCAACATAGGCTATGAGCAAGCGATCTACTACCTCAGCCGAACTCGGATTGGGGCCGAACACCGGTACAACCCCGTTGAAAAGGAGTGCTTGGCTCTGGTATTTGCCATCCAAAAGACTCGTCATTATGTCTCGGGCCAGACAATTCATGTCATTTTCCGAGTCAATCCGCTCAGGGTTCTCATGACGAAGCCAGGATCACTGAACTCCCGGCTAGCCACATGGGCGATCTTGCTAACGCCATACAACATGGTTTTCATTCCACAGAAGGCTGTTAAGGGTCAAGTTCTGGCTGACTTCTTAGCTGCACACCCCATCCCAGAGTCCTCAAGACTCTATAAAGACATCCCAGATGAGGTCTAAGAATCAAACGTCACCGAAGAAAGCTCCGTCTGGCGGATGTTTTTCGATGGCGCTTCAAGAACAGGCCCCAAAGGCCAAATCATCGCAGGAGTGGGGGGTAGTACTAGTCTCCCACGATCAGCTGGTCATCCAGCGTGCTTACTCCCTGTCGAAGCCGTGCTCCAACAATGTGGCCGAGCACAACGCGCTCATTATGGGACTCCAGCTAGCACAACAGCTGGAGGTAAAACATCTGGAAGCCTACGGCGACTCAAAGCTCGTCGTAAATCAAATCAGAGGGTAATACGAGGTTCGCCATGAAGATCTGATATCCTATCATGAAGTTGCATTGAACATCATTTCAACCTTCACTGGGTTCTTCATCGAACACTTACCTCGTTTGTAAAACCTAGAGGCTGATGCTCTGGCTGGCCTCGCAGCCTCTCTGGCGGCACCCCTCGGAACTCAACACTACGTCACGGTAGTGGGTCGAGACTTGGTCTGCCCTAAAAACAACCTGCGCTCACAAGTGGCCCACGCCATGTCAGCAGGCGCCGGTGTTAACGTCCGGGACTGGAGATTCCCATTTATCGACTTCGCTGTCTACGAAATTCTCCCAGAGGACCCGAAAGAAGCTGTCTCGGTCAGGAGATGCTCTCTTCGATTCTACTACGATACGGCTACTAAAATGCTGTACCGACGCTCCTACGATGGACTTCTCCTTCGATGTTTGTCTAACGAAGAAGCAACTGAAGCCCTTCGAGAAGCTCATGATGGAAACTGCGGGGCCCATCAGCCTGGTCCTAAGTTGCAAGATCGACTGCGACGCATGGGCTATTACTGGCCAACCATGGCCGCTGACGCTGTTGAATATGCTAAGAAGTGCCATGCGTGCCAGCTTTACGCAGACTTCATTCATATACCGTCCGAACTACTACATCCTACAGTCGCCTCCTGGCCCTTCGAAGCTTAGGGAATGGACAATGTGGGACCGATCATCCCTCCTTCATCGAGAGGACACCGCTTCATCCTAGCAATCACCGACTACTTCTCCAAATGGACAGAAGCAGTTCCTCTGGCAGAAGTGAAAAGCTCGAGGGTGATCAGCTTGATCAAGCACCACGTCATCTACTGTTTCGAGGTACCCCAGAGGATCATCCACGATAATGGTCCTCAGTTCATCAGCCATGTCTTCAGCCGATTCTGTGACAAGAATCGCATTCAAAACATGGCATCAACCGCCTACAATCCGGCAGCAAACGGATTGGTCGAGGCGTTCAACAAAACTATCGTCAGGCTACTCAAAAAGGTCGTATCATCTAACAAACGTGACTGGGACGAAAAGCTCGGCGAATGCCTTTGGGCCTACCGCACAACGGTACGGACCCCGACAGGCAACACACCATTCTCCTTGGTCTACGGGAGCGAAGCGGTACTGTTTCTCGAGATTCAGATACCCTCACTCCGCGTAGCAATCACAAACCAACTTACAAAAGAAGACAATCAACGTCGTCGTCTGCGAGAACAGGAGGCACTTGACGAAAAGCGTCTCCTAGCTCAACAACGCATCGAACTCTACCAAGCCCGTATATCACAGGCTTTCAATAAGAAGGTCAAGCAGAGGACTTTCCAAGTTGGCGACCTGGTCCTGGCAGTCAGGAGGCCGATGGTGTTGACTCACAAAATGCCAAGAAAGTTCGAGCCCAAATGGGAAGGACCTTTTATCATCGAGACGGTATACTCAAACGGTGCTTACCGTCTCGCCAAACCCAATGGGGACTTGTTCATGATCCCCATCAACGGCAAGTTCCTAAAGAAGTACTACTCTTGACATCTTTCCAGACATGTACTTCTATTCCACAAAAAATTATACGCTTTCGGAACCCAGTTGTTCCGTAGCATCCTCCAGTAGAAGGACAGCCACGTCCATATCACCTCTGAGTTGTCCCCCTACACCTACAAGCCGGAATCTTACACCCCGTAAGACTATGCTATCCTTCATGTTTACCACGTCCACATTACCTCTGAGTAAACATCCCGTACAGACAACCCCCGCGTTGCCGTACATCGATCGCAGAACTTCCACGTCCACATTACCTCTGAGTAGTTTCGCGCATCTAACAGAATCATTCCTACCACGTTCATAACACCTCTGAGTAGGAAGATTCTATCATTTGAACCCCATATTTGCCACGTCCACATTACCTCTGAGCAAATACATTGGGTCCTTTAAACTTATTATCTGTATCTGAAACCAAGGTACGCAAAAGATAATAGGTCCACACAAATCATCAGAGTTCATGACAAGCAAAAATAAACATATCGCAGAAAATGGTGTACTTCTTTATTATTTCTAAGAAAAAAGAGAGTAAAGGATTACACTATCCCCAGCAAGAGTTGTAAAAATACAAAAGAGCAGAGATTACAAGCCCTAAATATCCCCAGGGTTGGCGGAAAGCTCTGCAATTCGGCGTTTCAAGTCTGCCGCCCGAGTCTCCACAGTCGCCAAGACTCGACGTTCAGCTTCTTGACGCATCGCTTCAACAGCCTCAGCAGAAGTTTCATTCTCGTGCTTCTCATCAAGCTGCAGTCTCTGCTGAATCAGGGTAAGAGCTCGAAGAGTGAAAGCTGCTTCCTCCTTCTTGAACGCTACATGTTCAGCCTGGACACGTTCAGCGTCCAATAGGAGTCGGGCCCGCTGATCCTTAAGACGGCGCATCTGTGCAGCAATCTCCGTGATATTTGCATCCAGTGCAGCTCGCGTCTCCTCTGTCTTCCGCGTAGACTGAGATAACCGCTCCACTGCAGCTTCAGTCTCAGACACGTCGCATTCCCAGACACTCACGGTGGCCTGGTAGGAAGACACAGTCTCGGCGAGCAACTTCTCCTTTTCTGCATCTATCAGGATGGAGAGGTCATTCTGCTGGATGCGCCCTAACTCAGAAAGCTGCTGGTCCAACTCAGCCACAGTAGCTTCCAGAATGTCGGCCATATGCTCGTGGCCCGGGTGAACACGGATCAAGTTGATATGAGGCAATGCCAGAGTTCTTGCCGTCGCAAAGCTCCCCTTGGCGTCCATCACTGCCGACACCCCCTCTGCAGCATTTTGTACACTGCCTCAACGATGAATCTCACATAATCATCTGCGTCCGCCAGCACCTGTGGTGTCATGACAGGAGTTGGAGGAGCTACCCCAGTTGGCGGACCGCAAGAAGACCCGCCAACCTCGACCTGCGAGGCTTGAACCTCAACATCAATAGGCTCTTCATCAACAGGGGCTGGACTACTAGCCCGAGGAGCCAAGGGAGCAGAAGGAGCCGGCACAGGTGTCACTCCCCGATCCTGGAATACGTATTTTAATACGTAAACCGATAATTTGTATTTATCTTGTATTTATACTATATTATATGCAGTATTTCTTCATGCATTTTCCAAAATATTCGACAAAATATTATTTCGTAATTTATTTTCTGCATTT
>JANAVB010043789.1:0-73336 GCA_029216955.1 Iris pallida | reverse complement strand
CTCACAGTTTGCTTGCAGGGTGCAGGAGACGTCGTCAGGTGCGAAGCTTTCTTCGAACGTGCTAAGGCGCGGAGCTAACTCTGGAGCCTTAGAGTGTTGCAAGGAGCTGGAGCACCATATACAGGATATAATGTATCGGAACATCATGAATCATTCCATATTGTAAGCCACTTGGCACACATTTTATGTTTCAGATAGAGGTAGCTTGAGAGACTTGTAAACTCGGTCTAGCGTCGCTTGTAAACTTTTTGAAAATCAAGAAAGAGTTTGAATTCGCTTCAACTTGGGTTCATTTACTTTTTGCTGCAAATGGGGACACTCTGTGCGACTCTGTGGCCTATCTCAAATCGATCATTTCTGGACTTAGCCTTGCACGGGCGCAACCTAGGCCCGTACGGCATCACGCCTTAGCGAGGACGATTGTAACGCCCCAGTCCTAAAATACGTAGGTCCAAGTACGTGAACTGCCAGCTACACAGGTACGAAGAAATACTCCAAATATGGAATCCTTATATATGCACATAAGCTATAAATAAAAATAATCACAGGCCAGAAATATATAATCTAATCTCATCACAACTCAACACAGAAGAATATAGAGTCCGAATAATAAATAAGAGTATCAAAAGATAGCCGGGTAAACATGCTCACTCCAAACAGCTATGAAAAATAGTCTCACAAGATCGGAGTCCAACCTCCGTAAAATAGAAAGAAAAGAGATGTAAAATAATGTCCACTAATGTCTCAAATAAAGAATAGACTAGAAATCAGTAGGGACTGCCTCGTCATTGATGTAGGATAGCTCCAACGCCGCTCCGTACTCCTGTAGAAAATTGTCTAACCCTGGAGAGATAACCAGGTCCCTAGAGGACGTAGCAAGATATAAGAAAATACCGTACCATATAAACTGTGATAACATAATAAGAGAAAAAGGTATGCATGCAATCGGGTTCCTGACCATTCTACTGTGAATATGCAAGTTGAGATACAATCCTTCGACGCATGAGCCCAGGCTGTAAATGGGATCGGCATAGTTCCCGTAAGGGCACCAGGGGGCTACATCCATAACGCACTGGAAGCTTCAAAGGGCATCATGTGCAAGGGGCTACGTCCATAACGCTCTAGGAAGCGTTAGAGGGCACCTGGTGCCTGCGTCTCTGGAGGAGCATACAGGTAATCAGGGAAGTACAAAAAAGCCCATACGTTAGGTATTATTCTTCCCACCCAATGTCTATTATCATCATCTTTATGAATGAGATGAACCTCTAGTAACCGCCAAGTCTTCTAACATGTAATTCTATTGGTGGTTACTCATATCCGTCGTACGCTCCATACGTATCGGTGGCCAGCCGACTACGCGGGTACGTGTCCTACATGTGACTCACAATACGTGGTAGAGAAAGTGTTAAGGCCGTATGAGATATACCAATACCTCATCATCAATGGTTGGTCACTAGACTAAGTCAATGCAATAAAATAAATAAAAGCGAGAAAAACGACCGATAGAGTCGCTTGCACCCAAGTGTGACTTGGACGCACAGTTTTATAGTATCAAGAAAAAGAAATGTTGAAAATAATAACTAAAAATAAGAATATAATAATTACAGAGTAAGGTGGCATGGTATCTTGCCTGATGGTGCAAAGTGGCAAGCCCAAGAAATCATAATATCAGCCAAGAAACGTCACAGTCTCCAAACAACTCCGGACGTTGAAACAAACATAAAAAATGCACTCTGTGTAAAATATATACCTAGGAAACGTCTGTCCAAAAGTCTAATTCTGGAACAGGGGCAAAATCGTAATTTAGAATCAAAACGATGTCCGCCGTTGGATCCGCTTTGCATCGAAATGTGTGCCAAAGTCTATGGTCTCTAAAATCATCAAACTATATGTCAACGAATTCAGTTTGAGGAGAGGAACTCAACGGTATGTCCAGTTTTGGATTCCGATGAGCCACGTACAAAATAGCCCGTTTGAGTGGGTCGCGGGCCCACCAAAAGGGGTTCCGATTCGACCTTCTCAGAATCGAACCAAACTTGGCACACAGGACCAAAATTTTGATTCGGACCTGTTGGCGCAAGTTTCATTTCGAATCGACGACTGTACAAGAAGTTAGGGCAAAGTTTACAAATTGGCGATACGGGGGTGTTTTCCATAAATAAATTCACTTTATTTATTTGTATCTGAGAAATTACAACTATAGGAATCTAATATAGAAGACGATTACTTTATCCCTTGGACGATGCGATGAAGAACACTCGAACTCTGAAGAACTTGGACAGCAACTGGGCAATCTCTCTGTTCTCTCTGACAATGATTGTAGTCTCTTGATGAAGATGAAGAAACTCTTTTTATAGAGTTCAGGATAACTGTCCTTAAGCATACGCTCAGGTAGTTACTGGACGTGTGCATAACTGCAGGGACGCATGGCAAATTCTGATGGAGACACATTAGCGTGCGGTTGAAAATAGTGGAGCATATTTAGGAGAGATGATGGCATGACTGCCACGTTGCACAACTTCTGAAGAAGTGGATAACTGAGTGCAGGACACGTGAGAACGTGTGTTGACTGCACGTTGAAAGTCATTCTGGATACAAGTGCTGCTATACGTTGCCTTTGAGGAAGAGTCATACGCTAACTTGGACAGCGTAGAACCATAAAGCTGATACGCTCACAATGAGGAGTCGTATGGAATCTATACGCTTATTTGATTGGCAAGGAGTCATATGAAGTCCATACGCTCACTTGGCTGGCAAGGAGTCATGTGAAGTCCATACGCTCACTTGGCTGGCAAGGAGTCATGTGAAGTCCATACGCTCACTTGGTTGAGTCGTATGTTTGAATAAGTAGACACGTGGCATATTTGAATTAGTAGACACGTGGCCATCATCAATCTTCTTTGATACGCCGTATCTTCCAATAACTGACAAAATCTTCTCGAGCGTCGTGACTGCGGATATGATGGCTGATAGACTATCAAAACTAACAGTAATGATGGCCTTTGCATTTATGAAGGCTGCTGAGCTGTCCTCGTAAAAGACAAAACCAACTCTTCGAAAACCAATACGACGGCTAGTTTTCATTGGATAGCTGTCTTTGCATGAAAGACGAAGTTTCAGATTCATCCTTTATTAAATTACATGCTGTGCTGTCATCTCAAGAAATAATAAAATATCATTGAGCGTATGGCCTTTGGATGAGCGTATGGTCATAGCTGAGCGTATGGCCCTGAGCGTATGGCTTTAACTGAGCGTAAGTCTTTGAGCGTGTGACTTTGATTGAGTCTTATGTCAGCATGTCATAATTTTCACACTCTACAAGACCCCCTTCAAAGTTTTCGAACTTTATGAATTTCAAAAGTTCGAAATTACTTTGAATTTAAAAGTGAGAATAAGTCTTGACATGCTGGCATGAGTTTGTTATCTTCCTCAATATCAGTGCAAATCTTTAGGGATTCTGTTTAAAGAATATCCGGACTTCTTCTTTTCTTCTATAAATAGGTCTTCCAAAACCTATTTTATTTCTTTACCACGCTTTTGCCTTCGAGAGAGAAAAGAGCTTTCATAAACTCAAGATCTTTCTTCTTCTTCTTCGTCTTCAACTCCATCTCCATTAATGGCACCCAAGATTGACGCTGCGAAGGGAAAGGGGAAAGCCCCTGAAGAGTCGTCTCATCCTGCCGTCGACACTGCTACCACCAAGAAGACGGCCAGTCAGCGTATTTTACGCAGTGAACGACCATTAAAACCTCTCTATGGTGAGAACGAAGATGATGAACAATAACTATTCCCTTTTTAGGGCTCTGGTTAGAACAGAACTCAGAGAGCGTATCCCTTTAGGGTCAATACGTCAGCAAATACGCTTCCCTCTTTAGGGTTTAGTCGTATTCCATGTTTTCGTTTTTACAAAAAATATGTTTGAGTATATATCTGTAAGATACGCGTATTTTTGTTAGAGATATCAAAATACGCTATCTTAAAAGAATATGCTATGGCAACTTGTCTCATTGAAATACGCTAACTCCTGTGTTAACGTAATTTTTTAATGATCATCTTGTCAACCATACGCTGATACGCTCAAACCGATCATAAACTGAATTTTAAAAACCATTCACTTAAGATAAAATCTGTTATACGCTTAAAGAAAACTGAGCGTAAACTGAACCTTGAGTCAGCCATACGCTTAAGGAAAACTGAGCGTATGCTGAACCTTGAGTCTGCCATACTCTTAAGGAAAACTGAGCGTATGCTGAACCTTGAGTCTGCCATACGCTTAAGGAAAACTGAGTGTATGCTGAACCTTGAGTCTGCCATACGCTTAGTAAAACTGAGCGTATGCTGAACCTTGAGTCTGCCATACGCTTGAGCGTAAGTTGAGATGTACGCTTAGTAAAACTAAGCGTATATTAAACTTTATACTCTCTCGATATTGAAGATTTCTAATACTTTATTCTCATTTGCAGTGGATATTCTGGCTCAGGAAGCAGAATTTGAAGGAAGTGTGGGAAATAATTATAGAAGTGATCTATCACATGTTCATTTTCCCCAATTTGACGGACCTTCCACAAGAATAGCTCTGTTGACCAATCAAGAAGATGTACTTTGCTAAACCTGATGAGTGGACTGCCGTTACAGAGTGTGGATGGTGTTACCCATTTGAAGCCAACATTCGTTTTTGGAGATGCTATTGACATGAATTCCCAACCTGCTCTTGACAAAGTAGCTTACTCTTATAACAGGGATGGTGATGCAAATCAGCCTATGTATTTGACTGGTTTGACAAAGAGTATCAACATAGCCCATTTATTCCATTCGGGCCAGCAAAGACAGATGAAATGGGATATCACTCCATCCCGACAAGCAAAGGCTGGGTGGATTGGATATCGTCAAGGAAGGTTCCGCAGTGGTACTGAACCACATGTCACATCTCTGCGAGGACTGTTACCTGCCACCATCCCTCCTGAGGACTCGGCACTGCTGAAGCCAGTCAGAGTCCCAATTTTTGCCAACGAATTTGCTCAATTAAAGAATTCCATCTACCCAAAACAGTCAATGAGGCTGACTGGTCTGGTAAATCCAGAGAACACTAGATGGACTGCTCTAGTGAGATAGATTTTGCAGAACTTCGGTGCACAGTTGAAGGCGATAGGTTTATATGATGCCATTAAGTGTACTGCTTATGGTTTCAAACCAAACCCGGTCTGTTTTTTGGCATTAGCGGAGAGATATAACTATCGGACCGGCACCTTCATGACCCCAAAGGGCGAGATGGGATTCTCCTTTCATGAAATGGCATATATATCTCAGCTACCAACAGCAGATTTGCCATATGAAGAATATATCCCTTTTGTTGTTGAAATGAATAAGATCTCTGCAGCCAACCCACTAATTCTTTATGTATTTGAAGAATTAATATGTCATTACAGTATCTGTAAAGCAAGGTGGAGAAGGGGACTCCAATTGCTATTCTTCGAAGTGGATGGCTTATTTATTTCAAGGCCGCACTGACGAAGTTCAGAAGAAGAAAAGACCGATCAGTATGTCGATAAATTCAAACCCTTGAGTCAAGCCGAGATTAACAGATTAATCCGGGAGACCAATCATGACGACATTGTCGTCGAAGAAGACATTGACAGCTACAAGGCTGGTGATAGGTTAGAAACCTATATTAAGCAGGGTGGCCGAGAATTGTCCGCTGAAGGTCATCTAGCCAGATTCATATCTCTCTGGCTGAGGAAGTTCGTAGTTCCTGGCACCTGTTCGGCAGACGGATGTACAGAGGAGTCGTCTTCACAGCATCCGTCTAGTTTTTGGGTATAAGATGGATCTACTAACGACAATGACCTGCCGTCTGAATGCCGGATTAAGGGCATACACAGATAGGATGTTCGAATTGGCACGGAAGAGCCTGACGTCCTTTCCTCGTGTAGAAATGCCCTTTACATACTTGTTTGGATGGCTACTTCTACATTTTGAATCCCTCATGAGTGCTGGGATGGCTAGGCCAGATGATACTTTCCTTGAAAGGTACAAGCACATACCGAAATGGAGATATGACACTCTAACTGATTGCAGAACCATCTTGAACAAGGGAGAACTATGGAGCTTCACCTGTGTTCCTCCGCCTGTTGGTTATGAGACCATGCCCGGGAGATTGATTGACAGCGTTGGTGCTAATGAGTTGGATTATGTCCAACATGAATGGCTAAAAGAATCAGGCCATCTCATTAATCTGCCGCCGTGACAACATCACATATCTAGAGCCATATCTTCCGAGCAGATTTGCTCGTCAATTTGGTTACGATCAGTTGCATGTGGGCAATACAACGACGTGTTTTGCTCATCAAGGAGGGTTGGTTGATGGTGCCAGAGCTTGGCTATATTATATTGCTAAAGGTACATGGGCTACCTTCTCTATGCCAGATCCGGTCACCTATCAGAGAGGAGCTAGGATATTGGCATCCTATGCTAGATTTTATGTATCAGCTAATACCTTCGATGAAAAATTTAGCATCTTAGGTAAAGCTTTATTCATATTGAAAAAAATCAACTAAATCAGCCCTGCCTAGGGATTGTCACGACAAAGAAGATCCTCTGGCAACCGATGAAGTTGATGATGATGTTTTGGAAACTTTCTTCTCTGATGACCTTCATCAACCACTACATGTGCCTATCGGGAGTGTTAAAGAGAGTATATCTGTTGATAATACACCAAAGAGGAAGAGGAGTAAAGGTGCTGCGGGTCCTGCCGCAAAAAGAGCTACTCGAGCAGAGACTCGAAGTCGCGGAGGAATTACTATTCCTGGGAATTCTCCTGTTTCTGGACGAGTCAGAGATGTTGATGAAACAGGTAGTGATCCAATAGACAATTATCCTACTGTTCCTTTAACCGAAAGAATAGGAAGGAAAGTAATAGTTTCAAAGACTAAATCCGTAATTTGTCTGGATGCAGAGAGTCCCACCGATCGTGCTATGCGATTGGCCGCAGAAAAGCAAGCTGCTTTTGATTTTTCTGTGAAGACAGAAGAAGAAGAGATTCCTGAAACTGCTGGGTCTTCTAGGCCTTCTGATATAGGCTCAGTTCTACCAATGGCCGATGATGCGCAGGAAATTAGTCAACCTGCGGTAGATGCCGAGCATTAGACTGAAACGGCTAATGACTTACAGATTTCGGGAGAATCAGTGAAGGAAGCCACTTCTCTCAAACCAATTGCTGAAGCTTCAGAGAGTGAACAAGTTGACTATGAACCATCGTCTGATCCTTCTGGAGAAGAAGACATGGAGATAGACGATGAATCACCGTCTAAGGTTTCAATTGATGCACTGAAAACTATTGGTCAGCACTCGGGGTTGACACCAAAACCGGAGAGGCATCTGGAAATAGAAGTCAAGTTCCGAATACTTCTGGGACGGGAAGCAGTGAAATAAATCCCGTGTCAGAAAGTACCCTGAACAGACTAAGAGCCAGATTGAATGATCCGAAGGAGACTGAATATGAACCAACTCCAGGTAATATTTTATTCATCAAAGTTTGTCTTGTCTTGGCTTTATTGTCTTTAAATGTATGATCATGCTTCTTTGATTACAACAGCTGTAGGAACTGCACCGGCTATGAGTTCTACTCAAACTCCACTTATTCAAACTGAAGTGGGTGAGGGGAGTTCACATCTGCCGAGTTCTCCAAAAGTACTAACTTCAGCTCCAAGAATAGAGGCTCCTCCTGCTCCTTCCCCTACTATTGCAGCGACTCCCAGTTTTGACACAGGGATAGCAAAAGTCATGGGAATGTATTCAGATATTATTTATACATATCTGGATACATATTCGAGGCGACTCATGAAAGATGAAACTATGCCCTTTTCGAGTCTTCGAGAGGCAACTAGTTTCCCGCGTTCAGCCTTGAGACAATCTGGTTATGAAGCTCAATGTGACTTGTTTGAACATCTCCTGAATGATTTAGAAGCCAACATCCAAAAATATTGGAAGATTAAAAAGGAAGATATTAATTCTCTGACTGCAGCTGAGATTGCTTAATTGGAGACTGAAGCTCAAGCTCAGCAGATTGCTCTGACAGAATTCCTCGCTCAGTCTTCTAAAGAGCTAATGTCAAAAGACGAGGAAATAATAAGTATTCGTCAGGATATGGAGCATCTAGAGAAAGATGAAGAGTTAAAAGCTGAAGAGCTTAGAAGATTGAGGGAAGAGATGGCTCGTATTCAGGAGCAAATTGCTTCAGTGGAACAAGAACAATCAAAGATTGCTACTGATCGTAAATCTGCAGCTGAACGCTGTCAAGTTTTACAACAAGAGCGAGAATTGATGCAAACCAATCAGATTGAAGAGACCAATCGCCGTAGCTCCATTATTGTAGAATATGACCAACGGATGATTGGAGCAGAAGAACAACAGAGCAAATCAGGAAAGCTCATGATGAGAAGATGAACAATATAATTGTTCGTATTCAGGAGATTATTACACCTCCTAAATAGATTTTTTACATTTTTCATGTACTAAATTTTTTTGAAATCCAATTGTAATCAATATTTTGACTCTGATTAAAGGAATGAACATCTTGGCTTGATTTCAATTTTGTGGATGACGTTTTGTAGAAAATATGTTCAGAGGTAAATAATACATGACATATTTCAATAGAATAGAATATACAAATAAGCTGTGCAATTCTATCATAATATTAAACCAAAGATAATTTTAGTTTAATACTGCTTAGAGAAAACAGAATTCAGATATAAAAATATCTTTAGATTCTATTTTTCCATGATCTTTGGACTCGGAAATCAAAAGACGAGATATCATTTTCCTAAAATAGAAAATATGATACATACTGAGATAGAAAATTCAGAGGTAATATGGACATGATTTTCTATACAAGATCTTTATTAAATCCAACGGGGCTCTAATAAAATGAAATATCAAGTTCTCTGGAAAAATGATACATGGTGGAATATCAGTTTCCTCTGGGGATAACGATATCGAGATAAAGAAAAGAATTATATTTGCTGGGGAATGATGAAAATATTATACATAATATTTCTTTAAGAATTTGCCATTGATAGGCATCATCGTGACTTTCCCATCCATAGAGGCAAGCTGATATGCTCCATTAGAGAAGACTTTGTTTACTACAAATAGGCCTTCCCATTTCGCATCAAATTTGCCTTTACTCATATGCGTCATGGACATGGGATGCCTGACAGTAAGAACCAGTTCTCCTTTCTGATATGCTCTGACTTTGACTTTACGATTAAAAGCTTTTGAGATTCGAGCCTGATATAGCTCGATATTTTGTTGAGCATACAATCGCTTTTCATCTAGAGCTTCCAATTCTTGAAGTCGAAGACGACCGTTATTCTCTGTTGTAAGTTCATTGGAGATTGCAATTCTTAAAGAAGGAATCTGGATCTCGAGGGAAAGAACAGCTTCACACCCATATACCAAGGAGAAAGGTGTACATCCGGTCGCATTGCGAACTGTAGTACGGTAGGCCCATAAACATTCACCAAACTTCTCACTCCAGTTGCGTTTGTTAGAAGAAACAAACTTTTTTAAGAGTTTGATGATCGTTTTATTGAAAGCTTCTGCCAATCCATTAGCTGCTGGATTATATGCTGTAGAAGCTAAATTATTGATCCGATGGTCGTCGCAGAATCGTGTAAATTTCTGACTAACGAACTGCGGTCCGTTATCATGGATAATATGTCGAGGAACACCAAATCGATAAATGACATGATGTTTGACGAAATTGATGACATTAGAAGTTTTGACTTCAGATAACGGGATTGCTTCAGCCCATTTAGAAAAGTAATCGGTTATTGCTAGAATAAACCGATGTCCTTTTGATGATGGTGGATTGCTAGGACCAATGACATCCATGCCCCAAGCCTCGAAGGGCCATGCTGCCGCTATTGGGTGTAAGAACTCTGACGGTTGATGGATAAAGTCTGCATGAATTTGACAGGCTTTACATTTTCGAGCATATTGAATGGCGTCAGCCACCATCGTGGGCCAATAATAACCCATATGTCGAATACGATCCTGAAGTTTAGGACCTGGTTGGTGAGCTCCACAAACACCATCATGTGCTTCACGGATTATCTGTTGTTCTTCTTCACCAGCAATGCATCGGAGGAGAAGACCATCGTAAGACCGACGATATAATGTCTTTGTTGTATGATTATAATAGAATCTAAAAGATCGACGCCGAATAGACGCTGCTTCATTCGGATTATCAGGAAGTATGTCATATAATACAAAGTCTAGAAATGGGAGTCTCCAGTCTTCAGTTATGGCTTCTGTTTTGTTAGAAAAGACATATTCCATTGTAGAATCGGAAGAAGACGACGACATTTTGTCAAATTTTAATCCAACATCAAAGTTGAGAGAATCAGTATCTGGATGATGTGGAGAATTCAAAGCCAGATTATTCTCAACACAGAATAGTTCTCGGTTATAAACTACTATCACTTGCTGACGTCTGATTGGTATGGCTAATACAGCAGCAAGGTTAGCCAAAGCATCAGCTTCTGCATTATAGGCTCTTCGAACATGTTCAATAAAGAAACCTTCAAAGGAAGAAGCCATAGAGAGTGCTGCTCGATGATAAGGTATCAAATCTTGATGACGGACTTCATATATTCCTCTGATCTGATTGATGATAAGCTTGGAGTCTCCATAAACTTCTAAATATTGAATATCTAGATGTTTAGCCAGTTGAAGACCAATGAGCAACGTATTGTATTCGGCTACATTGTTTAAACATGATTGATCCAGAGAATAAGCCCTCTGAATAGTTAATCCTTCTGGGGATACAAGAACAATCCCAACTCCGGCGACAATATCACCATTTTGACCTATTCTAGATGCTCCATCAAAGAATAGACGCCAGGTAGGAATTTCTTCAGAAACCAGATTTGAATCCAGAACTTCATCTGGAATCTCATCGTATAATTTAGAATCTTCTGGAACTACATGAGCTGCCAGGAAATCAGCAAGAGCTTGTCCTTTAACTGACTTTTGAGGAATATAATGCATATCATATTGAGCTAACAAGATTCCCCAATTAGCTAGTCTGGAGTTGAGAATACCGGGCTTCTTCATCATAATCCTGATGGGATTCACTCTAGAAATAACGTGAATCGTTTGACCGATAATATAATGACGTATTTTCTGAACGGCAAACATTAATGCTAGGCATTCTTTCTCGATTGGAGAATAACGCGGTTCAGCACCTGTCATTGTGCAACTGAGATAATAAATAGCCTGTTCATGGCCATCTTTATTTTTCTGGGCAAGTAATGCACCAAGAGAATGATCCATGGCTCGAACATATAGAAGGAATGGTATTCCCGAGACGGGAGGTACCAAAACTGGAGGGTTCATGAGATACTGTTTGATATCGTCAAATGCTTTTTGACATTCTTCGTTCCAGACAAATGATACACCTTTCTTCAGAAGTTTGTTGAATGGTCTGCAGCGTCCTAATAAGTTAGAAATAAATCTCCTGATATAAGCAATTCTTCCTTGAAATCCTCGTAGCTCTTTTAAGGTGCGTGGAGGACGCATCTCTTGAATGGCTTTGATCTTCTCGGGATCCACGTGTATACCTTTAGCGGTAATGACGAAGCCGAGAAATTTGCCACTAGAAACGCCCAGGAAGGACTTAGTAGGGTTCATCTTAAGTTGATGCTGGCGCATTAAATCAAAGATAGTCTTCAAATCTTGGATATGATCCTCCTTTCGTCGACTTTTAACTGCAATATCATCAACATAGCATTCGACTATTTTTCGGAGATGTTCGCAGAATATAGTGCTCATTGCTCGCTGATATGTTGCTCCTGCATTCTTGAGACCAAACGGTATTACTGTATAACAGTATGTACCGATCGGTGTTCTAAAGGAAGTGTATTTTTCATCATCTGGAAACATTTTGATTTGATTGTACCCCGAATATCCGTCCATGAATGACATTCGTTCGAAACCGCATGTGTTATCGATCATTACATCTGTAATTGGTAGAGGAAACTGGTCTTTAGGACAAGCAGCATTGAGATCACGAAAGTCTATACAGACTCGGATCTTGTCGGTCTTCTTAAGGACAGGAACTATGTTAGCTACCCATTCAGGATGTTGTTCCTCTCGAATAAATCTAGAAGCCATAAGCTTGTTGACTTCAGCTTCAATTGCATCCATAATGTCTGGACGAAATCGTCGCTGTTGTTGTTTGACTGGTTTAGCATTTGACATGATATTAAGTTTGTGCATTGCAATCTTTGGATCTAATCCCGTCATATCCTCATAACTCCAAGCGAAGACATCAATATATTCATGAATAAGTTTGATCATGTCTTGTTTATCTGTTTCTGAAAGATTTTCACTGATGAATATTGGTTTAGGGGACCCTTCCTCACCAACATCAATTTGGATCAATTTATCTTCAGTAGGAGGTTCCCTCTGCTCGAACCTGAATTCCCATTGATTATCTAATCTTTGAGCCCATTGTTCTGATTCGGGTGATATTTCAAAATCATCCTCATCTTCATCATTCTTTTGCGGGCCATCAACAGAGACCATATTGACGGATAGAATAGAGCGATGGAGATCGCCAATACTAGTGTCAGAATCCCAGGAGAGGGAATCGGAAGACTCAGATCGTTCGTCTTCATCGGATTTTAAATCTTCATGGACTATGTTGATAAAAGGGGTAGGAGCAGTGTAACCTAAACCACATTTTGTCCTTCCGTATTTTAATGGAGGAATTCGAACAGGCATTCTTCTTCCTTTTCCATTATTGAGACTGGTTCTAAAGTCATAACCCATATTCTTGATAATATTTTTGGACTGTTGACTGTAGCGACGCAGTTGTAACCTTCCAGTATCGTCGTTTACATCATCTTCTTCTAGTCCAGGAGGGTTTTGGGGTCCTTTATAGAAGAATATTGGATTTTCTCCTTTCTTTCGAGCAGGAACTACAAAGTATGATTTTTGTATGGACTCCAATGATACATCTGTATGAAGAGTTTGAACAACTCCTATAGTTAATGATTCTAAGCTATCTAACAATTATAAATAACTTTGTACATGATTACAGACATTAATATACTGCAAAGGAGATGCTTCATTAATATCAAATATTGTATTTACAACAGAAGGCTGAGCCTTATCAGACTTAGTCAAATTAATGACAAAAGGGGGAGAGGAAGGGCGATCAGTAGTTTTGTTTCGATTAAGATCGATAACAAAAGGCTCAGAAGAGGTGAGCTCCCTTGAAGAAGATCGTGGATAAGTAATACGTCCACTGACTGGTATGACTAGAGCATCTGGTCTATCCTGAGAAGATGGAGGGAGAGTAGTGCGTCCACTGACAGGAATCATCAGTGAGCCTTGTGGAGCTTGAGAGGACAATGCAGTAGTACGTCCACTGACAGGAATTATCAGTGAACCTTGTGAAGCTCGGGCAGACGATGAAGTAGTACGTCCACTGACTGGAATTATCAGTGAACCTTCTTCAGATGATTTAATTGACTGTGGAGGAGTAATACGCCCTTTTACAGGAATAACAAAAGTGTCGACTTCATCCATAGCTTGCAAGACTTTTGAGTATTCATCTTTGTACATGCGAGCGTCATTGAAGTAAGCTTCGACTCCTTTGAATGGATAAAGATCTGCGACCTCCTTCTGAACTTCTCCATTATCATCAACGTATTTGAAGCATTGATGAAGAGTCGAAGGAACAATATTATGTTCATGCAAGAATGGTCTCCCCAATAGAGCATTGTATGAACATCCATGATTGTCGATGATGTAAAACGTAACCTTAGTGCGAAGATTGCCTATTTGAAATTTGAGGCAAATCTTGCCCAGAGGCTCACTTTTTCCTTGATTGAATCCCAAGATGGTAGTGATAGTGCCAGAGAGACTATGCACAGGTATCTTCAATGCATCTAGCATAGCTTTTGGCATGATACTGAGAGCAGCTCCTGGATCAATCAGTAGACGATCAACCTTCATGGAATCAATATATCCTGTATGATATAAAGGACGGTCATGTCGATTATCCTCTAACAGCATATCGTCTTGTGTGAAAGTAATATTTGGAATAAATTCCAACATATTATGACAATGAGAAACAGGTTCTGTTTCCAACTTCTTGAGGAGAGTTAGGCAAGTTTCTGCTTGCAATAGTGCTTCACTCAGAGTTTCTCGAGTCTCTTTAGAGAGGCGTAAGAGCTCGAAGATTGACAATTTAGCTGGTGTATTGGCTAGTTGAGCCAATATATCAAAATTATAAGGCTTTTCAAGTCCTGTAGGGGATGACTTCTTCAATGGTTTGTCGAAGCGGACTTGTTGTTTGCCGTTGTCAGCTGCTGTTGGTTTAGAAGGAATTGTCTCAACAGGAATATTTGCAGGTTCTTCGATAGATACTGGTGTTGGAGCTGTAATTGGAGGGACATCAGGAGTTTCTTCAGGAATGTCAGCATAATCTTTCAGATATACTTTTCCTGACCGAGTTCCAGCATGAACTTCGACTTCAGATTCAGGTTCAGATTCTATCGAAACCATATTGCAATTCTTCATCTTGCTCTTGGTTCTTTTATGCTTGATAAAGGCTTCATTCCAGAAACCGAGACCAACACGAGATTGATTATGTCTCATAGTGATGGCTAAAGGTGCTCGGAGTCCTTTGCCCGAGTTCAAACCAGGAGCAGTGGCTAGATCATAACCCATCTTCGCCATTAATTTACGATATTGTGAACTGTATAGATGAAATGCAGGCTTGTACCTATCTTCAGATTGAGGTACAAATTTTATCTCAGTAGGGAGTGAATTTCCTGCTAAGATAAAAGTAGAGGTTAGATAAACATCAGGTGTGAAACTAGAAGTCACATTGCATGACTTAGTCTTCCCGAGTTTCTTTTTAGACTTCCGAGGAGAAGAGGAAGATGTTGCAAACTCTGTTACTAAGTCCGGGTGGATCCACATGATCTCTCCCTTCTTAGTTGTGATAGGAACAAGTCCTTCATTTTGTGCTGGTGGGATGTTTACGACTTCGAGAGTTGCTTTGGGAATAGGAACAATCCCACTTTCCACCATTAAGGGAGGGAAGTCACCGAACTGCATTGAAATCACATTCGCTGTGACTGTCTTGTCTTTGGGCGTCAGTGTTACAGCTCCTGACTTGATCATCCCTTGAATTTTTCCTTTTAATACATAGCAAGACCGGATTGTGTGACCCAGCATTCTATGATATGGACAATATTTTGGATGATCTGTCTTGTTGGCTTCATCAGGCTTTTTAATTTCTGGCAATTGTATTTTGTTACCTTTGAGCAAGCATTCAAAGATACCCTGAACATCATCATCATCGAAAGAATATTATTCCTTCGGTCGAGGAGGTCTCTGTTGTTGATTTGTTGGAGCTGGAGTAGCTTGGGTAGTTTTTACCTCTTGACTACTGCTCTGGAGATTGACTTCAAGAGCTTCTTTCCCTTTGCGATTACTGGGTCGAGTATTATTGCTAGAACTCTGATTTGATTCCTTGAGAGCCATTTGTACCCCCAGACCTTTGAAGGTCTCAGCACTGACTTCAGTAGCTTTGGCACTAACGATGAAAGAAGGCCAATCTTGAAACTGAGTGGATCCAGTCCACATACTGATGATTGGTAAGAGATTCGACTTGCAAGTATTGATGGTAACAGCATCGGGAGTTTCGAGAGGCATTTTGAGGGCTTCTCTTTTGAATCTTTTAATAAAGTCCTCAGTGGTTTCATTATTTTTCTGTTTAATTCTTATGAGGGCTGACATTGTCATGTCATTAAGCCCCTCATAGAACCGTTCAAGAAATATTTGCTTAAAACCAGCAAATGAGGTAATGCACCCATCACGGAGGCTTCTATACCATTCATAAGCTGTTCCTTTGAGACATCCAACGAACACCCGAGTGAGGAGGGCATCGCTTGGTTGTAACTGATCAGTCATTACTTCAAAATGATTAATGAACTGACTTGGGGAGGTAGTTCCATCAAAGAAAGAGATTGTTGGAGGCTTATATTTAGGAGGATATGATACTTGCTTCCATTCTATCGGATAAGGTTGCTTGATGCCTAACCTTTGTAAACCATCCTTTTATTTAAATGCCTCAAACTGAGTTTGGAGGTTCCTTAACTCTTCAGTAACAATTTCGGATGATTGTGGATTTGTAACTTGTTGAGTGTAACTGGGAGGAGGGACTGCAGCATATGCACCACCCCATCTCCAGAATAGCTTGGAGTGGTTTGTACAGGAACATTAGACTGTACCCCCGAAATATTAGAGGGTTCCGGATTTGAGGCAACAGGAGTACTTAATGTAGAAGCATAGAATTTCACAATCAGAAAGCCCATGCGCCAGACACTACATGCGCCAGAACTCAGACAGCAAAATCAAAATAAGCCATAGACATTCGAAAAAGGACTTTTTATTTATATAAAAGTCTATTACATGTCTAGAAAAGGTTGTACAAAGGAGAATTTCTACAAAGGAAAGATCCTAGATCTACAGCCAGCGGCCCCCATGCGCCTCCAGATAGGCGCAGCAGTCACCATGCGCCTCCAGATAGGCGCAGCAGCCACCATGCGCTGACAGTTAGGCACAGCAGATGTCATGCGCCTCCAGCCAGGCGCATTCCATCATCTCTTCAGCAGCCCAGTTATGTGCCGCCCTTCCAGCCAGGGTCATCTGATAAGTGCTTCCACAAAGCATTTAACCCTCTGGCTGGAACCAAGGAAGAGAGGAGCATGGCAAAGCTGTGGCCAGGGGAGGCTTCGAAAGAGCCTCCAAAGCCCAAGGAAGACCGTGATCGAAATCATGGCACAAGGAGCTTTCAACACAACCAGAGTGGGCGACACCCACTTTGAAGGAAGAGAAAGCCTAGCACCGCCATTCCGATCTACGGCTCTTCTAGAACAACGGAGACGAGGCCCGAACATCCTTATCTTTGGATGCAACAGGCACCTTTCGCCTGCCTCAGAAGCCCTCGACTCCGTCTTTTGGATGTAACAGTCACCTTCAAGTGCATCTAAGACAATACGACGTCTCAACTTCACCCTCGGGAGCACTTCGTCGACAGAATGCACCCGCATATTCAAGTTCATGTTGGAAGTACGTGAGGGAACAAGGAGCAAACCTTCTCTCCATGCCACTATTTATAGGCCGGACAGATCAAACCCATGCGCCAAGTGGATGGCTCTCCGAATTCTGTGCAATGAATTTGCATTAAATGGATGAACCGGACGCCTCGAATTCAGCCAAACGGCTATTTATAGCACTCGAGGAGCGAGACAGCCGCAGCATTAAAGGACATGTCGGATGCACCAGCCAAACAGCGCATCACGTGGACGCGCCCTCCAGCATCAGGCGCATCGCACAGATGCGCCCTGCGATACCCGACGCATCACAGAGGATGCGCCCCCTCACATCCCCATACCGAGTGGAACACCAACCAACGTGCCCACTCAGCTGTCCATCGAATGTCACAAATATTAAATACTGAACTGATACCAGAGTTGGTAGCACGCTTCCCAATGTCTGAACAGTTGACAGCTTTTTCAGAGAACGAAGCGTCGGCAACGTCAGCATCATCATGACTCTATTCCGACGGCTACTGCCACGTGGCCCCTTAAACCATCCGCATGCGCCTCCGCGGCCATGCGTCCAGGCCAGTATGCGCCTCAGAAGCCGTGCGCCTCAGACCCTTCACTGATCCCTAAAGACAGGAGAAGAGTCTCAGTTGAAACCCCGCATGCGCCTCCGCAGCCATGCGTCCAGGCCAGCATGCGCCTCAGAAGCCGTGCGCCTCAGACCCTTCACTGATCCCTAAAGACAGAAGAAGAGTCTCCAGTTGAAGCTTTGCATGTGCCTTGAAAGCCATGCGCCCCAGACTGATCTTTGATCCCGAAAGACAGAAGGAAAGTTGCCTGCATGCGCCTCAAAAGCCATGCGCCCCAAATGGTTTATAACTCCTAAAGGTTATGAGCCGTAGCCTCCTCCTGCGCCCAATCCAAGGCGCAGCTCACCAGATCATTACCCCCCCAATCCGAGATCTTCGAGCCACGGGTCGACGACACGTGTCCTTTGACTCAACTCGTCCAAGATTTCAGCAACATAAAGATCTTCTCCTCTGCTACGTGCCGACTCACAACAGCAGTATGAAGAGTTCAACCTCCCAATCAGGGCGCATCATCCATGCGCTCCCATCAGCAATCTCCACGTGGCGTCCCCACACACCGGCACATCCTACATGTGCGCATCAGCAGCCAGCCTGCACAACTATAAATGGAGGGATCACTACCAAAATAAGTGGTTTTAGCGACGCCCAAAAACGTCGCTAAAACAATAAAATCCGTCGCTAATATGAAGCACCGACGCAATTACCGACGTTTAAGTTTTGTCGCCGTTTCCTTAGTCGCTGATTACAAAAACGTCGCTGAACGTCGCAATTACCGACATCCAGCGACGTAACTGTACGTCGGTGAGTTGTCGACATCTACCGTCGTGTCGTCGGTATATTAGCGACGTATATGTAGTCGCTACACATCGGTGAAGTCTTGGAATAATTCCCGACGTCTACCGTCGTTTCGTCGGTAATATAGCGACGTGAATGTAGTCGCTAGACGTCGGTAAAGGTCCTGGATAATACCGACACTCACCGACGTTTAAACGTCGAAAAAACGTCGGAGACCTGTACTTTTTTTGCAGCTAGTCGTCGGTAAACGTCGGAAAAGCGTCGGAGACCTGTACTTTTTTTGCAGTTAGTCGTCGGTAAATGTCGGAAAAACGTCGGAAAAATGTATTTTTTGCAGCTTGTCGTCGGTAAACGTCGGAAAATGACGTCGATAAACGTCAGTAAGCGTCGCTAAACGTCGCTAAAATTGTAAAAAAAATAAAAAAAATAAAACACAGATTCTATATTACCACTCACAATTCAAGATGCTACACATATAGGTACACATTCAAATCCCCACTCACAATTCCAAATCACAGCGCATTCAAACCCCCACTCATAATTCAAGATGCTACACATATAGCTTTAATCTAAGTTAATTAACATCCAATCCAAACACAATTAACATTTATCGACGAAGGAATTAACATCCAATCCAAACATCCAATCCAAACAAGTCACAAGTCAAATCGATACAAACACAATTAACATCCAAATCCAAACATCCAATCATAAGTCACAAACATATGATGATACAAACACAAACAAAAGTCCTAACTAGGACTACTAGTGATCTGGTGTAGGAGGGGCACCGCCGCGACGAAGGGATAGCAACTCCTCATACTCCGCAAGTGAAATCGATACAGATGGAGCGCCAGGCTGTGACGTCGGTGGAGTCGGTGTCGAAGAAGAAGACGGTGGAGGCGGCAGAGTCGACGACGATGAAGACGCACCCAGAGTACCAGCATGCTCCAACGCTGTAAGTCGCTGGTTGTATGAATCCATGATAGATAACATTCTACCACTGCTCTGGACTATCGAATCCTGCGCCAATCTCACCGTCTCGGCCATGGTCACCTGTCCTGTCTGCAACTCCGTCACCGTGCGCTCTAACCCTCCAACGGTATGCTCTGTCCTCTCAGTCGTCTCCACGAGCCCCATAATGGCGCGGTCGAGCGCATCCAATCGTGCTATCAGCGCAGGATCGTCCGTAGGGTGCTGAGACTGCTGCTCGATCCGTCGTAGCAGGTCGTCACGGAGAGACTCCATCATCTGGTGGACTCGGGCAGACTCCTGGGACGACTGTGGACCATGCACAATAGCAGGAGATGTCCTAGAGGACTGGGTCGCGACTAGGGCGTCATAGGATCCCGTACCGTAGTACGTACCCCTATGGAGGCCACCAGCGGCGGTCATCCACAGCTCGTCTGCCGACGGAGCTTGAGTGGGCTGCGAGGAAGTACCGGCCACTCCTGCATCAGGTGCACTAGCAGTCGCCCGTTCCCGCAGCCTCTGATACTCGGCCTAGAAAGTATGGATAGTACTCTATGATTTCTAATTTCTAATCAATGTACTTATTTTTACTAACTTCATGAATATTTATTTGCATCATATTTACTAAGTTATATTAAAATTGACACGAAGTATTAAATTAAGATAACGTATTGTAATACTTACATAGGTCTGCTCGGCCCTCTCGTCAATAAGGACTCCGCCCTTCCGATGGGTGGCCAGGAAGACGGTCACCATGTCGGCGTTACCGACCTTCCTTACCTGTAATTAAATATATTATCTTAGTAATAATTTATCGGATTTGTATTAAAATAATATTTCTAAAAAAGAAAGACATACCAGACGACGGAAATGTTCCGTCATCGGAATCGACCCATCGCACCACTTCGAGGCATGTTGCCTAGCCGCCTTAGCCTTCTCCGACTTCTCCTTGTACCTTGGCTCGTTGAATCGAGCCTTCATCGCATTCCACTGATCAGGGGTGATCCAACCTTTGATCGGCTTTCTGGCACGATCACGTTCCTTCTGATCATTAATAGAGTCGCGGATCAGCTTAGCAGCGACGGAAGGAAACATCCCCTCGATCAGCTCGGCCCGGTACGGTGGATAGTAAAACATATCCTAGAACAGTACGAAACCAAATATTTATCAGTTATATATAATATACATAAATTAAATGATTCATGTTAAAAACAAATCTATTTTAACCTTGAAGCACGTAAACCAGTAGTTCTTCCTTTCGTTTGGAGCATCAGAGTAGTTAATCCAGGGACCACCATAATTATGCCTCAGCATATCGCCTAGGCGTCTCTGTACCCCTGGAGGACGATATCTATACAGACATATTATATTCATGAAAAAAGTTAATTTATGATTAAAAACAGAAAAAAAAAATCATAAACCAAAATACCTACTTTGTACCGTCGGCCCAGATCTCCGTCCTCCCCTCCTCCGGAGGTGCGCACGCATCATCTTCATGATGCTGGTCGGTCGTCGGTGCATCCTCCTCGGCCGTCGGCGTAGCCTCCGCCATCTGCTCATCCGTCTCCATCGTCGTATCAGCATCAGGAACGCTAGACGGGCGAGCACTCTCAACAGGCCTGGAACTACTCGTCCCAGGAGATATGCCACGTGATGTCGTCCCAGCAGGCCCAGCTACTGTCCGATATGGAGGATTAATCGGCGACGAAGATCCAGAGACGGTACCAGTAGGAGGTACCGAAGGAAAACTCCGTCCTCTAGCAGTACCTGTAGGAAGTACTGGAGGATCATGTCCTCGTCGTGTCCTTCGTAACGCTCCGCGACGACCTACCATACCTGATAACAGTATATGATCGTACAAGAAATAATAGAGACTAGAAATATGAAAGTACAACAAATAATAGAGACTAGAAATATGAAAGTACAACAAATAATAGAGACTAGAAATATGACAGTACAATAAAGATAATAACCAAGGTAACATATGATGATACATTCTACAATAAACATCTAAGTCCAGATAATATATTTTAGAAGAAACATCTAAGTTCAGATAAGTATATCTCTCTCAATCATCTTCAGAATAATAATCTTGTTCGTCTTCCTCGACCTCATCTTCCTCTTCCTCCTCATCTTCACTTTCGTCTTCACCTTCGTCGGCTTCGTCTTCCTCTTTGGATAATTCTATATCTTCTACATTATGTGTCGAGTAATGCGTAACTTCCGTGGAGTCCACATCGACAATATTGGTTACATGAGGTAGCTCGTCCTCCTGGTAAGCTTTTTCAGCAACATCAAAAGTATCTCTAGCTTTAGTCTTGCATACTGCCCACCAGTCAGACTTCGTTGCTCCCCGTCTCGGATAAGCTGTGAAGTACACGAGCTGAGCCTGAGTTGCTAGGACATACGGTTCGTAGCCTTGATATCTACGCTTGTAGTTTATATCCACAAGACCATGCTTGTCAATTTTCCAGCCTTGATTTTCAATCAGATCGAACCATTCACACTTGAACAACACGATCTTTGCAGGTTCTCTGCCATAATTATATGACAACTCCACAATCTCTCGCAAGATGCCAAAGAAATCATTTCCTGGATCGACGTCTTTGTAGTTCGAAGACTTGATACACAAACAACTGTTCTTCGTGGAATCAAGATCCAGGAAGCTGTCTCTGATCGGAGCATTTGTCGACTTGAACTGAAAGCCATTGACACAATAACTTGGCCATGTTTTAACAAAAGTAATTGGTCCCTTGGCAAGAGTTCTAATTAATTCAATCTCGGGTGAAATTAGACGATCGACCTGAATATCAAAGAAGAGATAATAAGTTATTTATTGCGCAGTTGCACTAGAAGAGGCCAGTAAATATTACCGAGCTGCTTACATATTCGCTCAACCAAGAAGGAAAATGACGTCTCATTTCTTGTTCTAATGCTTCGTCTGTTAGGTAGGGTCTAACCAGCCTCAACTCATCATTATATGTGCTGGAAAACAACGAAGCATTAGAACGATTAGTACAATAATATTAGCTTATACTATTACATTGAGATGACGTAAACTCATCATTCCTTACTTACCCCTCTAGCTTCTCCACTTCATCCTCGTCGTAATTGAGTAATACATACAACTGAGCATCCCTTAGCTCTTCGTCATTCAAATATCTTTTCTTCATTTTCCCCGAAGGCTTTCCGGACGCATTGAATACTTTCAGTATTCCATCATTAAATTCTTGATATCCGTCGTCGTTTCTCGGAGCCCTCGTTCTATTCGTAGCAACATGAGGTTTGAAATAGGAGGAGCAGAAATTTGTAATCTCCTCGAGAATATAGGCTTCACAAATAGAACCCTCGACCCAAGCCTTATTTTTTACCTTTCTTTTTAGGTGATTCAAATATCGCTCGAACGGGTACATCCATCGATATTCGACGGGTCCACCAATATGTGCCTCGTAGGAAAGATGAATCGGCAAATGCTCCATAGAGTCGAAGAATCCAGGAGGAAACACCCTCTCTAGCATGCACAGTGTTACCGCAATGTCCTTCTCTTGCTTTTCTAGACGATCAACGAGCAATTTCTTAGAACAAAGGTCCCTGAAGAATATGCTAAGCTCCGTCAATGGATCCCAAACTTCCTGCGGTAAGAATTCCCGAAATACAATCGGAATTAACCGCTCCATGAATACGTGACAATCATGGCTCTTCATACCTGTCAGTTTGTTCTCCTTGAGGTCGACGCATCTTCTCAAGTTTGAAACATACCCATCTGGAAATTTCAGACCTTGAATCCACCTACAAAGCCTCACTTTATCCTCCTTCTCCAGTGAGAAAATTGCCTTAGGCTGCTTCAACTTCCCATTCCCGTCCTCTATCAAATGCAATGCAGGACGTCTACATATTTCTTTCAAGTCCAATCTAGCCTTAGGATTGTCTTTCGTCTTCCCCTTTACGTCCATTACAGTATCAAATGCAATGCAGGACGTCTGCATAATCATGTACTAAGTATAAGATATGGGTTAGGGCTTAATGGGCTAAGCCAAGCTAGGAGTCCAATAACACCAATAGTAATGTCTGTAACTAGGATATTTGTGAATATTATGTATCAATATGAGAATAAAGTTTGGGTAGTAATTTAGCATATTATTTATCTTATATCTAGAATACCCTAATTTAGCCAAAATTTGAGCACATAGGTGTCATAGTGTGTGCGCGTCAGTGTTGTATCATGTGTGAAAGTGTGTGTGTGTCAAAGTGTTGTGTCATGTATCAAAGTGTCGTATCCGTGTGTATACGAGCCGGTTAGGGTTAGGGTTTACCTGATCAAACGTGGCAGGAGAGGAGGGGCGACGGCGAGGGGGAGCGGCGACGGTGAGGGGGAGCGGCGGTGGAGGTGGCTGGAGCTGGCTCTGGCGAACGGGAGGGACACTCGAACGAGGGATCGGGCGCAGCGATAGCGAGGGGGAGGGGGTCGACGGTCTCCGGAGGAGGGGGTCGGGGAGCGGCGGTCACCGAAGGAGGAGTTCGGGGAGCTGATGGGGGGGAGAGGGAATGGTTTGGGTTGGGGAGGGGAGAGGGGTCACCAAGGGGGGTGGGGGTCGCCGAGGTCGGTGGGGGTCGCCGAGGGCGTTGGTCGGGGGCCGAGGGGGGTGGGGGTCGCCGGATCAGGGTCGGGGGGGGAAGGATGAAAGAAATTTGGGGGCAAAAATAATGGGGGGAATGAAAACTCGAACCTGATCTATATTTTTATTTTAGCGACGTCATATTATAATGTCGGTAAACGTCGCTAATATCAGTGATATTAGCGATGAAGTAATAAATACGTCGGTAAACGTCACTAATATTACTAATATTAGCGACGTTTACCGACTTATACGCGACGTGAGCTCTTTAAAATGCAAACGTAGTTTAAATACGTCGCAGAACGTCGCTGTCAGTCGCTAATAATGACGTCTTACGACGTTATAAAAAAACGTCGCTAAATTGTTTTTTTCCTGCGACATTTTCTTAAAACGTCGCTAATTACGTCGGTAATATGACTTATTTTGGTGGTGAATCATTTCCTTCTCACATACACGAACAACACACAGAATCCACAACGAACATACAAGGAATCACGAGAGAGGCAGATACAGACACTCAACGTCTTCCTCCTCTCAGCAAGCTCCAGCACCCAGAGCAATCCACACCTTCAGAGAACCGATAACTGTCGTCAGCCCGTCAACGGAGTCAACGCATTACCACTCGCTCCATTGGCACTAAGGACCCAGCTTAAACAAAAGTGTACTCCTAGGACTACATCTAAGTCCTATATTGTAACACTGTTCTGTTTGTATTAAAGTTTTCAATCAAACAATTTTAATGGCAAACAAGCTGGCGACTCTGCTGGGGACTTCTTTCTCCTCCTCCGAGAAAGTCGTGTCACAGGCCGACGATGTGAAGGTGGGCTCCTCCCACAAGACGCTGGTCGTACGCCTCAATCAACAGGCGTACGAGGAGTTCATTTCTGGAGGAAGTGCGAGTCCTTCGAAGCGGCTACCAAAGCCGAAGAAGACCCGCGCAGCCTGGGTGCGCAAGGTCGACGCCTCGGGCACCACCACCGAAGGGGATGCAGCAATCCAACTTTCCCTTCCTGCTGACGTTCTCAGCAACCAAGGTGCGCCTGCTGATACAACGCATCTCTTGGGAAAGCGTGCGGCCGACCACGTTCCCCAGCTATCTTCCTCTCAGGCGAGGAAGATGCGTCGACGGAGCAGGGGCGCAGCCAATGCCCCGTGCATCACCTCTGATGCGCCACAAAAGGCCTCTGTCTTTGACAAACTCACTCGCTGTAATGGCGAGGAGAAGTTGGATTCTGATTACTATGCGCCCCAGCGGGCTAGTACGAAGAAATCCAAGGCGGCACGGGCCATGCGCCATAAACGTGCTATGCCAGCAGCCGGCCAGAGGCACGCGCTTACAATCACGCGCGCTGCCGATGGCAAGCTGTACAAGGTTGACTCAGGTGCTTCGGTACCAACAACGAGTCGACCTTCGAAGTCCTCATCTCGCTTGGGCGCATCTACTGCGTGCATAACCAAGTCGAGTGAGGCAAACTCAGTGGTCTTGAACTCCCGCGCCTCCTCTGGTTGTGCGTTTGAGGTCCGTTCAAGTCACTTCAAATGTTGTGGTTCCCCCACTACTGATCGTGATGCCTGCTTGGTATTAGATCAGGGGGCGCAGCACTCACCTAACCACCCCGGCGTTTGGCCTTGCCATTCGTCTGAAATGGGTGTGAAGGCACTACTCTCCTCCAACGACCTGCGCCATGTGATCACTCACAAGCGCCGGTCAGGAGAGTCGACCAACGAACACAATGCGCCTCTCATGGGGCATACTTGTGTGGTGGTCACCATCAACTGCTGTGGCAAGGAGGCAGTACCACCAAGGCAATCAGTCTTCCAACGGCTGCAGTCATCGACACCTCTCCGACGTCGCCTTGGGACGAAGGTGTCAGCAGAAGAGGAGCCAAAGGTTGCTTCATGCAACGTGATTTCCAACTCCTCATCAGTACGGAAGACGACTGCCAATTCCTCGTCTTCATCCAAAAGCCAGCCGAGGAAAGCCAAGGCAGCTGTCTCGACCTCTGGAGTGTTTGAGGGCACTCGGTCGAGGAAGAAGTCCGTAGAGGGAGCTGAGGGTAGCTAGACCCTTGTTGAGTCTCCTTCCGAAGATGAAGATATCCAAAGCACAGCTGCGGCGGATCTTCTTCGTCAAGGCGAGTTTAGTCTCCCTGAAACCCCTCATAATGAGGATGTCCTCCAGGACACCGCCGAGGGTAGTTCTGGAAACGAAGAGGTCCTTCAAGACGGAGCTGAGTGCAATCATACCCTTGCAGATGCGCCTATCGAAGATAAACTCCAGAAGGTGGCTGGGGGTGGTCAAACACCAGGAGAAGTGATTCCTCCACACGAGAGTGAGGCCGAAAGCGAAGGCTCAACCAACCCATCCACTCCTGGCCGCATCAGGACAGTATACATGGCTGGGGATGAAGTCGAATCTGATGCGCCATCACAGGACATAGTCCAGCGCATAGACTCATTGGAGGGAGGACTCAAAACTCTCTCTGCCTCCATGCAAGCACTGACTCAAGCAGTGTTTGAGATGCGGTCAGCATTAATCAGGACACCTTCAACTGGTCCCGACCCAGGAGCTAATGGGGAGTCGAGTGTGCCCCTCCAACGGGCGCCCTCAGATACAGAAGCACCTCGGACCTAGGAGCCCTCAAACGCTCCAATCCAGATGGTACCTCCTTCCCCGACTCCTAGCTCTACGGAGGATGTGGTCGAAATGATCAAAGATCTGCGGGAGCGCTTCGAATCCAAGAACAGGCAAGAGGAACGCCAGAAGATGGGCATTCCCCAGCCTTATCCCCTCGAGTGGAACAAGGTGGTTTATCCCCCAAAGTATAAACCACAAACACTCACCCCATACGACGGGAAGGACTCTCCGCGACGGTACCTGACGTACTTCCAGTCACAGACAGGGCATCTTCCAAAGGAGGACGCACTCCTCACCAGTATCTTTGTCGGGGCCCTGAAAGGGGTGGCATATGACTGGTACTGCAGTCTTCCCGACAATTCCATATCATCCTTCGACGATCTGACGCGCCTCTTCCTCGACCGCTTCTACGACGGTGGGAAGGACATGACGATGGCGTCTCTCATAGAGGTACGCCAGAATGAGAAGGAAACGGTTCGGGTATTCATCGAATGCTTCAGACAGGCCTGCTTCAGACTACCTCCAGGCATGCCAGAACATGCGCTCCTCTCCGCTTGCAGCATGAACATGCTGCCTGCAGTAAAGCTCTGGCTCAACTCTACTCCCCCTCCTGACTAGAGCTCCCTGATCATCGAAGCTGAAGCTGCAGAAAAGAAGGCGGCGAACGCACGTCTTCTGGGTGTCAGCTTTCCCGCCTTTGACGATAAGGGAAAAAAGTCCGCAGCTAACAGTTCCGGACGAGAAGCAAAGGGGAAACAGGCATTGACTGTTAATGCCTCGAAAGGCGCATCTGCGCCTACTCAGAAGCCTCCACTGGCACCAAGACCCAAGGAGGTTTATTCATTCAATGATGACGACGCCCTGCAACTTTTCGAGATACTGAAGCAGGGTGACAAGATCAAGCTACCGGACCCGAAGCGGCCCGATGAAGTCGGGAAAGTGGACAACCCGAGGTACTGTCACTACCATCGGTTTGTCGAACACCCGACCAAGGACTGCTACGTCCTCAAGAATTACATCCAGCGCATGATCAATGCGGATGTAATCTCCGTCGACTATGAAGAGAAGACGGTGTCAGCCAATGTGGTTTCACTGCAGTTCGGTACCTTGCCACCAACTACCACACAAGATGGCGTCGTCCCCATCCCTAAGGCGACAATGGAGGTGGTAAACTTTCCACCTACCCGTGACAATGTGAGTGGACTCACCCCGCTCATCACATCTCGAGGAGAGGTCCTCTGGGTTCACCCCGACCTCGTCTCTGAGGTGACTCAATCGGAGGTACGTCCTACCTCCAAATCAAAAGGCAGGAAGATCAAGTCTTGCCGTACGGTCTCTTCTTCAACAGAAGAGGCACTTCCAGTGCAGACGCGTGCACAATAGAACTCCCAGTCCGACGAAACCGCCGCCGAGGTGGTGCCTCCTGGCACCATCCCTGAGGAGGGTCCATCTAAGCCCTCAGCAGCCAATAAGCAGAAGCAGATGGAGGCCCGTTTTGACAGACCTCTACGGAAGAAGAATGCTTCGGGGCTGTCCAAGCCTCACAACTTCGATATTCTGGCACAACTAGCCAGTACACCTGCGCGTCTGTCCTTGTTCGAGCTCCTGCGTCTTTCTAAAGACTCCCGAGAAGCTCTCTGCGAAGCTCTGAAGGACGCTGAATCCTTTCTCAGCCAGGTCAAGCAGCCTGAAGACCTCCCAACTACTTGTGTGCACTGTCATTGTGCAGATGAAGTTATTCCAAACATAACTTTCATCCAATAAGACATGCTGCTCAAGCATCACCGACATAACCGACCGCTGTATTACACCGGGTACATTGGATCGGTCAAGGTGAGCCGGATTCAAATCGATCATGGGTCTTCCCTAAACATCATCCCGAAGGTGCTGCTATCCAAGCCGGGGATCCCGATGTACCGGCTGGCGCCCTCCAATACGACCATCAGTGGCTTCAATGCTAGCAAGAGCGAGCCACTGGGCAAGATCCGACTGAAGTGTCACATTGGCAGCCTCAAAACTGAGGTGACTTGTTATGTGGTAGATGCCGAGGTCAACTACAACATCCTGCTCGGTCGACCATGGCTACATGAGTACATGGTGGTGCCCTTCACGCTCCACCAGTGCATGAAGTATATATCCACTAATGGCGTCATCCGGACGGAGTTTGCAGACATCGATCCTTTCAAAGGGATTGAGGCCTACTTCATCGATTCTGACTTGTACAAGCCCATTGACGAGGAGGAAGCCAACGACGCTGATGATGAGGCAGAGACGGCAACAGAGTCGGACATGGAGCCTGAGACGACTCCCGATGCCCCTTGAAAATCCGACTGAAGGGGAAACCACCCCAGAAGGTGCCTCCAATAAGCATCAAGCTATCAGGGAAAGCGCCGGCTCACGAAGCACCCCTGAAGATACGCCTCAAGGGAAAACCGCCTCAAACATCGGCTCCCCTGGTGGCAAAATTATAAGGGAAGGCACTACTCACCGGAGGCGCAGCCGAGGCACCTCTCAAGGTGCGTCTCAAGGGCAAGCCGCCGCAGTCATCCAAGGTGTCAGAGAAGGCTCACATAACCCTCTCAGACCCCAGCATCAAAGCTGTGGTGGACTCTCCTAGTCCGCCCCCAGTTCTTACAGACGAGGAGCTTGGTGAATATATCTCGGCTGACGTAGAGGCACCCTCCTTTGACGATGTAATCCCACGGGATAAGATCTCGTATTTTATCAATAATAGAGTGTCTTTTAATTATTCTTGTCTTCCACACTGGAATGCTATGTATACATTAGATAACGCTCTACGGTCGTTGCAAACACAAATAACGACCGTCCATCATAATCGAGTAGTCCCGTCGCAAGGAGTCTTCATAGTCCCTCCACGAAGCCGAGACGAAGGCACCATCATCTCGGGCAAAATCGAGCGTCATCAGGACCTCCCGTCAATCGAGCCCGAACCTAATTTCGGCAGAGTACAAGTCTATCGGTACACGGATACGGCAAAGCACATCATCCAAAAGATGGGCTACGACCTGAAAAGCAACAAAGGCTTAAACTACGGCAAGGGTCGATATCTCCCTGTCCGGCTTTCGATGCCCAATGGAAAGCCACAGGACTATTATAATCGGACTCGACGGGGGTTAGGCTATGTCACGCCGCCATCAACCCCAGAGAGTTCAGATGCAGAAGACGTAGAACATTCACACTCGTCCGAAGCTTCGACTTGGGATTCCGATACCAGCATCGGATCAGTCTTCAGAAAAGTGCTGTCAGCTAACATGACGTCAGCACAACCTCAAAAAGGTGAAGGCGAGGACCAAGCACCGGAACCCTTCGAAGAAGAACCCTGGGCCCAACGCCTAGGAGAACAATGGGAAACTCGTTTTGAGCTACGTGAACCTCCCACCGAAGACGAAGTCGAGCAGATCGACCTCGGAGATGGGTCTTCTTCCAAACCCATCTTCATCAGTAAAAGCCTAGAAGGAGAAGATCGAGAATCTTTAATCCAACTGGCTAAAGAGTATATCGACGTCTTCGCCTGGAGCTATGAAGACATGCCGGGACTCGATCCGCAGATCGCAATGCATAGGTTGAACATCTTACCTGATGCCAAACCTATCAAACAACAACAGCGATGTTTCCGTTCGGACATCATGAATGCCATCGATCAGGAGGTAGACAAACTCTTGACCAGCGGATTCATCCGTGAGGAACAACACCCGGACTGGGTAGCCAACGTCGTTCCTGTCACCAAGAAGAACGGGAAGATACGAGTCTGTATCGACTTCAAGGACCTCAACTCTGCTTGCCCGAAGGACGAATTCTCGCTTCCAATCACTGATGTGATGATCGACAACACATGTGGCTTTGAGCGCATGTCCTTCATGGACGGGTATTCAGGCTACAATTAAATCAAGATGTTCCCCGATGACGCAAAACACACGTCATTCAGGACACCGAAGGGTGTTTTCTGCTACACAGTGATGCCCTTCGGCTTGAAGAATGCCGGTGCGACATACCAGCGAGCTATGAGCACCATCTTCTGTCAACATCTTCGCAAGACAGTCGATTGCTATGTTGACGACATCGCAGTCAAGAGCCGCCTCAAAGCAGATCACCTACAAGATCTGAAGACAGTCTTCGATCTCATGCGGGCACATCAACTCAAAATGAACCCCGCTAAATCCTTTCTGGGGGTTTCTAGCGGCAAATTCTTGGGCTTTGTCATCACAGCGAAAGGCATTCATGTTGATCCTGAGAAGACCAAAGCCATCCTCAACATGGACCCTCCGAAGAACCTTCGAGAACTTCGGGGCCTACAGGGACGTCTGGCATATATCCGGAGGTTCATAGCAAAACTCTCTGGTAGATGTCAACCCTTTACTCAGCTCATGAAGAAGGGAGTCTCTTACGTCTAGACAGAGGAGTGCCAAAAGGCTTTCGTCGACATCAAGGCTTACTTAACAAGCCCACCAGTCCTGGTAGCGCCCGTCGCCGGCAAACCATTTCTCCTCTACGTCCGTGCCATGGATCATTCCCTTGGCTCTTTGCTGGCTCAAAACAGTGACACAGGCTACGAGCAAGCAATCTACTACCTCAGTCGAACACTCATCGGGGCCGAACACCGGTACAACCCCGTTGAAAAGGAGTGCTTGGCTTTGGTGTTTGCCATCCAGAAGACTCGTCATTATGTCTCGGGTCAGACAATTCATGTCATCTTTCGAGTCAATCCGCTTAGAGTCCTCATGATGAAGCCAGGATTATTGAATTCCCGGCTGGCTACATGGGCGATCCTGCTAACACCGTACAACATGGTGTTTGTTCCGCAAAAGGCTGTCAAGGGTCAAGCCCTGGCTGACTTTTTAGCTGCACACCCCATCCCAGAATCCTCAAAACTCTATGAAGATATCCCGGATGAGGTCCAAGAATCCAACGTCATCGAAGGAAGCTCCGTTTGGCGGATGTTCTTCGACGGTGCTTCGAGAACAGGCCCCAAAGGCCAAATCATCGCAGGAGTGGGGGTAGTCTTAGTCTCCCCCGATCAGCTGGTCATCCAGCGTGCGTACTCTCTTTCGAAGCTGTGCTCCAACAATGTTGCCGAGTACAACACGCTCGTCATGGGACTCCAGCTCGCACAACAGCTAGGGGTTGACCATCTGGAAGCCTACGGCGACTCAAAACTCGTCGTAAACCAGGTTCGGGGACAATACGAGGTTCGCCATGAAGATTTAATCCCTTATCATGAAGTCGCGTTGAACATTATTTCAACCTTCATCGGGTTCTTCATTGAACATGTCCCCCGTTTACAAAACTTGGAGGCCGATGCTCTGGTTGGCCTTGCAGCCTCATTGGCAGCGCCCCTTGGGACTCAACATTATGTCACGGTAACTGGCCGAGACCTGATTTGTCCCAGAAACAACCTATGCTTGCAGGTGGCTCATGCCATGCCGGCAAACACTGGTGTTAATGTCCGAGACTGGAGGTTCCCGTTCATCGACTTCGCTGTCTACGGAATCCTTCCCGAGGATCCGAAGGAAGCTGTCTCAGTCAGGAGACGCTCCCTCCGTTTTTACTATGATACAACTACCAAAACGCTATACCGATGCTCCTTCAATGGGCTCCTCCTTCGATGCCTGTCCAACGAAGAAGCAGCCGAAGCTCTTCAAGAAGCTCATGACGGAACTTGTGGAGCTCATCAACCCGGTCCTAAGTTGCAAGATCGACTGCGACGTATGGACTACTACTGGCCAACTATGGCCACCGACGTTGTTGAGTATGCTAAGAAGTGTCACGCGTGCCAACTTCATGCAGACTTCATACATACACCATCGGAACTGCTACATCCTACAGTCGCCTCCTGGCCCTTTGAAGCCTGGGGCATGGACATTGTGGGACCAATCACCCCTCCTTCATCAAGAGGACACCGTTTTATCCTGGCCATCACCGACTATTTCTCCAAATGGGCGGAAGCAGTCCCACTGGCAGAAGTAAAAAGTTCCAGGGTGGTCAACTTTATCAAACATCATGTCATTTACCGTTTCGGAGTACCCTGGCGAATCATCCATGACAATGGTCCTTAGTTTATCAGCCATATTTTCAGCAGGTTCTGTGACAAGAATCGCATTCAGAACGTGGCCTCAACTGCCTACAATCCGGCAGCAAACGAATTGGCTGAGGCATTCAACAAAACTATCGTTAGGCTGCTCAAAAAGGTCGTGTCATCCAACAAACGCGACTGGGACGAAAAGCTTGGCGAATGCCTTTGGGCCTACCGCACAACGGTACGGACCCCAACAGGCAACACTCCATTCTCCCTGGTCTACGGGAGCGAAGCGGTACTGCCTCTCGAGATACAGATACCCTCACTCTGCGTAGCAATCACAAACCAACTCACAGAAAAGGACAATCAACGTCGTCGTCTGCGGGAACTGGAGGCACTTGATGAAAAGCGTCTCCTAGCGCAACAACGCATCGAACTCTACCAAGCCCGTATATCACAGGCTTTCAACAAGAAGGTCAAGCAGAGGACTTTCCAAGTTGGCGACCTGGTTTTAGCAGTCAGAAGACCAATGGTGTTGACCCACAAGACACCAGGAAAGTTCGAGCCCAAGTGGGAAGGACCTTTCATCATTGAGATAGTATACTCAAACGGAGCTTACCGCCTCGCAAAACCCAATGGGGACTTGTTCATGATGCCCATCAACGGCAAGTTCCTAAAGAAGTACTATTCTTGACATCCTCCAGACATGTACTTCCCCAAACAACTTCTTTCCACCAACTCATACGCTTCTGGAACCCAGCTGTTCCGTGGCATCCTCCAGTAGAAAGATAACCACGTCCATATTACCTCTGAGTTATCTCTCTACACCCTACAAAGCAGAATCTTACATTTCGTAAGCCTACGCTACCCTTCATGTTTACCACGTCCACATTACCTCTGAGTAAACATCTCGTACAAACAACCACTGCGTTATTGTACATTGATCGCAGAACTTCCATGTCCACATCACCTCTGAGTTGTTCAGCGTATCCCCCAAGATCATTCCTACCATGTCCATAATACCTCTGAGTAGGAAGATTCTATCATTTTCGAACCCAATGATTGCCATGTCCACATTACCTCTGAGCAAACATAATGGTTCCTTCAAACTTATTATCTGTACCTAAAAACCAAGGTGCGCAAAAGATAATAGGTCCACACAAATCATCAAGTTCATGACAAAAAAATGAACACATCACAAAAGTTGCGTACTTCTTTATTCAAAAAGAGAGAGAGTACAAAACTACACTATCCCTCAACGAGGGTTGCAAAAGAAAGGAAGAAGCTACAATCCCTAAACCTCTCCAGGATGGGTCGAGAGCTCTCTGACTCGTTGTCTCAGGTCAGCAGTACGAGTCTCTACAGTTGCCAGAACTCGACGCTCAGCCTCTTGACGCATCAATTCGACAGCCTCAGCGGAAGTTTCGCCCTCATACTTCTCATCAAGCTGTCGTCGTTGCTGAGCCAAAGCAAGAGTCCGCTGAGTAAAAGTCGCTTCCTCCTGCTTGAATGTTGCGTGTTCAGCCCGAACACGTTCAGCTTCTAACTGGAGTCGGGCCCGCTGGTCCTCAAGGCGGCGCATCTGGACGTCGATCTCCGCGATGTTGGCATCCAACGCAGCCCGCACCTCCGTCGTCTTCTTCATAGACTGAGACAACTGCTCTACCGCAGCCTTAGTCTCAGCCACCTCGCGCTCCCAATCGCTCACAGTGGCCTGGCGGGAAGACTCGATTTCAGCAATCAACTTCCCCTTCTCTGCCTCTATTAACACGGAGAGGTCATTTCGCTGGATGCGTTGAAGTTCCGTAAGCCGCTCGTCCAGCTCAATCACCGAAGCCTCCAGAATTTTGGCCATATGGTCGTGGCCTTGGTAAATACGAATCAGCTCAATGCAGGGCATTGCCAGAGCTTTTGCTGTCGCAAAACTCCCGTTGGCATCCATCACAGCAGATACGCCCTTCTACAGCATTTTGTACACCCCCTCGATGAGGAACTTCACATACTCGTCTGCATCCACCAGGACCTGCGGCGTCATAGCAGGAGTTGGAGGAGCTACAACAGTTTACGAACCAGAAGAAGATCCGCCAACCTCAACCGGCGAGGCTTGAACCTCGGCATCAATGGACCCTTCATCAACAGGGGCTGGACTGCTAGCCCGAGGAGCCGAAGCAACAGAAGGAGCCGGCACAGGCGTCGAGATGGTTCCCCAAGTAGAAGGAGCTACAGAGGGTTCTACACCCTTACCCTTCTCAAGCCCGGAGGAGCCACCGACATCAGCGACCACCTCTGCTGTCCCCAACGTCCTATCAACAGTTGGTATCTCCCTTGGAAGAATAGGGAGATTATCACTTGTCTCTTGACCCGTCTCAGCGGTCGTGACCGGCAGACGGGTCTCATCATCAAGTCCCTCAACCGGGACAGAATCTGTCGCTACCTCCTGAGCGATAGCCGCCTCAACTTCCACGGTTGAAGCCGGGGTAGGACTCGGCAATGATATAGCCGACCTCCCCTCATCATGATAAGGAGGGGAATCAACCCTCTCCTCTATCTCAACCATATCAGCTGTCCCCGCAGCAGATTCTTGCAAAACTGGAGGGACGTCATCAGAAGGCGACGAACTCCAGTCTACTTCATCATCAGGATGCTTCGAGTCCGCGAGACCCTCAGCATCCAAGGCCTCCCTGGCAGATGGTGCTCTCCCCGAAGTTGTTGCAACCTCGAAGTTAGGAGATACTAAGATCTCCGCAGGAACATCTTCGGGACCTTCCTCCATGGGAGACATTAGCGTCAGTGGAATACGCTCATCAGAAGAGCCTTTTGAAATACGGGACTTCTTCTTCAACGATCCCTACAAGAAGAAAGACATAAGTCGCCACAATGACGAAAAGAACTGGAATTACGAAACATTCCTTACCTCAACAGGAACTGATCCCGTTGGCGTTACAAGTGGCACATCCATAACCTTTGGGGTCGGCATCTTTCTCGACCTTTTCGGTACAGAAGAACCAACTTCTGTGTCAGACCGCCTTTTTCCGACGGACGGATCTCTCACTGATACTACAGCAGCAGCCCGATACCCCGCCAACTCCGGTAGACGATACGAGCGGGCTGCCATCAACATATTTGTTGTCGCCTCCAGCTGAGTTCCGATGATGAAACTGGTCTCCATGTCATAACCAGGAGACATAGCAGTCATAGTGCAATACAGCTTCGCGGCCAGATATAGGATCGGCGGCCGAGGATTGCGAACTGGCGTGGTGAACTTAACGCTGGTGCATCCAGCGTTATAATATTGCCAGCCCCGGGCTCCATCCAGCAAACTCCCGACGTAGCCTAAACTACTACTGGGATTCCGCAACATTAGCTGGGTATAGCCAAACTGACGAGCAAATCGGCTTGGCAGATAAGGCTCCAGATAACATCTATTCTGGTTACGGTAGACCAGATGAGAAGGTCGGATACACTGCAACCAACGAAAGCTCCATTTCGGCAAAGTGACCGCATCTTCGCCAGAGTCAACTAAATCTTGGTCGGCCTCGAAATCTTTGAAGATCAGGCCAACCTTGACAATCTTCCACCCCTGAAGGTAGGACAAGACTCTCCTGCAGACGGGGACGCCAGTGTAAGACCACTTCCTCTTATAAAAGCGGCGAATGAAGGCATCTCCTTCGACATGGTCCTCCTCCGGACCAGGACTCATCACGTTCGGATGATGCAAAATCAGCCACCCCATAAGATAATGGAAAGGCAGCTCGGCCCGGGGAAAGTTATCATTGTTACCCCTCTCGTGGATCACATCGTCGGCAAAAGACCTCAAACCGCGCAACAGGTTGCACACCATAGCGGGGAGGAGAGCTAAAGGTCGTCCACAGGCCAACTTCACTGCAGGCAAAATCAGATTTCGATGTACTCTCTCGACGGCACCGGATCCACCTGCAAATACGCAATCCCAGAGCCATATCATCAAGTAGGCCGTCAACACTGCCTTAGATGACATCCGGTGCACGTAATGCCAGAAACAGCTATACGTAGCCTTCCCGCCCTCATCAGAATGTGGGGTCCTCTCGTTCAGCCGGCTTATTTCAGAACTTAACTCCGCGGGCTTTAATCCCTACAGAGTCGCAAACCGGATCCTCGAAGGATCCACCAGATCCTGCCTGAAGACATAGTCCCTCCAAGCAGTCACATGAGGCTGGGTCTTGCCCTTGTCCCTCCGGTGCATCAGATAATGATAGCTAGCCACTTCTTTAAAGACAGCCATCATCTCCGGATCCTTATTCTCCAGAACCTGGATCTCTTCATTTGATAGGAAATATTCCTCGTACGGTTCCGAGCCCCAAGGAAGCTTGGACACTTCGTACATTTCATGGAGAGCCAGTCCCAACTCCCCCACCGGAGTAAAGAAGCTGCCAGTCTGGGCATTGAAAAGCTCCAAGAGCGCAAGGAACATAGGCTTATTGAGGTCCACGCCGGCCTGCATGGCCCGAATGGCGGCTGTCAGCCCGATCTCTTTAAGCTCAAATTTGAACCTTGAAAGCACCCAAGTGGTCAACTCGTCCCACTTCGGGATGTAGTGACACCAGCCTTCGACCCTGAAGCTACCTGTCGGATACATCACCTACGATGTTAGCATTCAATTTGCAAAGATCGGGGCACTGAAGGGAAACAGGTCGTTCGGGACTTCACTGTAGATGACGAAGAACCGGCTCGGGAAGCAGTTAAAGTATCTCGCTGGTTCGAGGAGGCGTCAATTGAGAGGGTACCTCCCAAGGCCCCTCCTTGAGAAGGAGTAAGTTCCCAACCCATCCTTCTCTTCGAAGCTAGACGATAAAAAGCCGTCAGCGGCAACTGGCGGTCAACCTGCCGCATGTATAGAATCATGTCTTTGGCAGAAAAGAACCAGTCTTCTCTGATCCTCAGTATCTTCGCCTCGGAAGAGACTAGTCGGTCGCCAAACAGAAAGGCAGTTTTTAAGAAAGTTACACCCTCAGATTCAGCAGACTTCAGTTTACCACTCTCCATCATACTCTGGAGGAAAAGCGGCAACTGGGCCTGGATTTGTAGCATTCTCTCACGAGGTTGGTCCTGTAAGATGGCATCCTTCGCAGGGTTGATCACCGCCTCATCAAAGTCAACTCCTATTTAACAAAGAGAAGCATCCAGGAGGACCTCATTCAGCAAAAGGATCGTCATTGACACTGGCACAACAAAAGTCGAAGTCAGCCAAGAAGAATGTGTCAAATAAATTGGCGCATCAGGGTATAAGCCCGTCAGCTTGCTTCGACGCATCATCAGGGCATGAGCCCATGCGCGTCAGCTTGCCTCGGCGCATCATCAGGGCATGAGCCCATGCGCGTCAGCATTAGAACTTCGGCGCATCATCAGAGCGTGAGCCCATGCGCGTCAGCGAAGGCTTCGGCGCATCATTAGGGTACAGGACCCATGCGCGTCAGCCATTAAACCTCGGTGCATGATAAAGGTATAAACCTATGCACGTCGGTAGGATAGAACTTTGGCGTATCATCAGGACAGAAGTCCATACGCGTCAGCAGGTTTGAGTTAGGGCACAATATGGCCCAAAAGCTTATATGAAAGAGATGAAACCCACCCGTCACCTCAGGACGAACGTCCGCCGGAGTCGCAGAGGTGATAGGTGCATCCTCGTCGACAAACTCCTTCGCTTTCTCCTTCCCCTTGCCGGTACCACCGCGAGTAGTCTTGGGAGCCATTCTCTCGAAGAAGAAAAAAGTTAGGGTTTTGAAGAAGAACTCTAAAGAAAGCAAAGGCACAGAGAAGAAGATCTCTTTCTCTTTCCAACCCTCACCAATTTATAGGGTTTGGTCGCACGCGTGAACCGATGACGTGTAATCTCAGCCGTCGCTTCGGGTTCCGTGAAGAGATAACAGCAAATACAACCAAAAGATCATCATTAATCTTTTGGGTTACCAAAGCGTCATCATCATCAGCTGGAAGGAGCATGTGCCCGAACAGGCATGCGTCCAACAATCGTGCGCCCTGACCTCCATGCTTCTTATTCAAAGTATTCCAAAACTTATTCAAAAGTTTTGAAAACTTTGAAGGGGGTCTTGTAGAAGCATGGAATTTCATAATCAGAAAGCCCATGCGCCAGACACTACATGCGCCAGAACACAGACAGCAAAATCAAAATAAGCCATAGACATTCGAAAAAGGACTTTTTATTTATATAAAAGTCAATTACATGTCTAGAAAAGGTTGTACAAAGGAGAATTTCTACAAAGGAAAGATCCTAGATCTACAGCCAGCGGCCCCCATGCACCTCCAGATAGGCGCAACAGTCACCATGCGCCTCCAGATAGGCGCAGCAGCCACCATGCACTGACAGTTAGGTGCAGCAGATGTCATGCGCCTCCAGCCAGGTGCATCCCATCATCTATTCAGCAGCCCAGTTATGTGCCGCCCTTCCAGCCAGGATCACCTGATAAGTGCTTCCACAAAGCATTTAACCCTCTGGCTGGAACCAAAGAAGAGAGGAGCACGGCAAAGCTGTGGCCAGGGGAGGCTTCGAAAGAGCCTCCAAAGTCCAAGGAAGACCGTGATCGAAATCATGGCACAAGGAGCTTTTAACACAACCAGAGTGGGCGACACCCACTTTGAAGGAAGAGAAAGCCTAGCACCGCCATTCCGATCTACGGCTCTTCCAGAACAACGGAGACGAGGCCCGAACATCCTTATCTTTGGATGCAACAGGCACCTTCCGCCTGCCTCAGAAGCCCTCGACTCCGTCTTTTGGATGTAACAGTCACCTTCAAGTGCATCGAAGATAGCACGACGTCTCATCTTCACCCTCGGGAGCACTTCGTCGACAGAATGCACCCGCATATTCAAGTTCATGTTGGAAGTACGTGAGGGAACGAGGAGAAAACCTTCTCTCTATGCCACTATTTATAGGCCGGGCAGATCAAACCCATGTGCCAAGTGGATGGCTCTCCGAATTCTGTGCAATGAATTTGCATTAAATGGATGAACCGGACGCCTCGAATTCAGCCAAACGGCTATTTATAGCACTCGAGGAGCGAGACAGTCGCAGCATTAAAGGACATGTCGGATGCGCCAGCCAAACAGCGCATCACGTGGACGCGCCCTCCAGCATCAGGCGCATCGCACAGATGCGCCCTGCGATACCCGGTGCATCACAGAGGATGCGCCCCCTCACATCCCCATACCGAGTGGAACACCAACCAACGTGCCCACTCAGCTGTCCATCGAATGTCACAAATATTAAATACTGAACTGACACCAGAGTTGGTAGCACGCTTCCCAATGTCTGAACAGTTGATAGCTTCTTCAGAGAACGAAGCGTCGGCAACGTCAGCATCATCATGACTCTATTCCGATGGCTACTACCACGTGGCCCCTTAAACCATCCACATTCGCCTCCGCGGCCATGCGTCCAGGCCAGCATGTGCCTCAGAAGCCGTGCGCCTCAGACCCTTCACTGATCCCTAAAGACAGGATAAGAGTCTCAGTTGAAACCTCGTATGCGCCTCCGCAGCCAAGCATCCAGGCCAGCATGCGCCTCAGAAGTCGTGCGCCTCAGACCCTTCACTGATCCCTAAAGACAGAAGAAGAGTCTCCAGTTGAAGCTTTGTATGCGCCTCGAAAGCCATGCGCCCCAGACTGATCTTTGATCCCGAAAGACAGAAGAAAAGTCGCCTGCATGCGCCTCAAAAGCCATGCGCCCCAAATGGTTTGTAACTCCTAAAGGTTATGAGCAGCAGCCTCCTCATGCGCCCAATCCAAGGCGCAGCTCACCAGATCATTACCCCCCTAAATTCGAGATCTTCGAGCCACGAGTCGACGACACGTGTCCTTTGACTCAACTCGTCCAAGATTTTAGCAACAGAAAGATCTTCTCCTATGCTACGTGCCGGCTCACAACAGCAGTATGAAGAGTTCAACCTCCCAATTAGGGTGCATCATCCATGTGCCCCCATCAGCAATCTCTACGTGGTGTCCCCACACACCGGCGCATCCTACATGTGTGCATCAGCAGCCAGCCTTCACAACTATAAATGGAGGGATTATTTCCTTCTTACATACACGGACAACACACAGAATCCACAACGAACATACAAAGAATCACCAGAGAGGCAGATACAGACACTCAACGTCTTCCTCCTCTCAGCAAGCTCCAGCACCCAGAGCAATCCACACCTTCAGATAACCGATAGCCGTCGTCAGCCCGTCAATGGAGTCAACGCATTACCACTCGCTCCATTGGCACTAAGGACCCAGCTTAAACAAAAGTATACTCCTAGGACTACATCTAAGTCCTATAATGAAACACTGTTCTGTTTGTATTAAATTTTTCAATCAAACAATTTTAATGGCAAACACTTAATACCACTGGTGGTACTGTTTGTTGAACTTGCTGAGTTTGATGTTGAGCTTGCATAAGAGTGTGCATAGCATTCAATGTATCTGCCATAGCTCGCAACTGTTGTTCTAAGGAAGAAATCCTCTGCTCATGAGCTTCAGTGCTAGTTGAAGGTTCATGATTGCCGTCTACCATGTAAGTGGTAATTATTCGAGGAATAGATGATGAAACAGTCTGTTCCGAATCATCGCTGTGAGAGTCAGTATCTTTTCCGGGACTATTTACAGGAGTCAATACTGGAAAATTGGATTCTCCAAGGAAGTCTTCTGTGATCTCCGGATTACCACTTGGATGAGAAGAGACTCTGGCCAATGCTCTGGTCCTGGATCGGGTGCCAAGATAAACACCATCTTCAGAATCTGATATAGCATCAGATTGTATACTACCCCCAATATTTCTGGAGGTCATGTTGACAGAAGCGTAAAGAGGTTCATCTTGATCCAATATTGGTTCATATTGTATCTGTTCGAAAACAGATCGTCTTTTTGGTGAACAACAACACTGAATCACAACCCGAGGTTGGAAGTTGCAACCATGCTTTTCATGACAAATATGAGCGATGTCATGGCCAGATGGAGTGTCAATTCTCCGTTTATTTTGTAAATACTCCCAGAGATCTGTAGAAACAGATTGGGAAGTACTTGAAGATAGTTTCTGTGTAGAAACTTGTCTTTTATTCTTCTGTCTTCTCGGTTCTTGAGTGTATAATGACTGATTAATTTGAGCCACATAATTCTTAGCATATTCTGCATCAGGATCTGGTATATTTGTATTAGTGGAACCGAGATGATTCTGATTAAGCTTATTACGAAGATCCGTCGTATATATGACTTTAGTCTCAGTTTTGGATACTTGTAATTTGCCTTTCTCAGATCGAGAAATTTTGAGAGAAGGAAGATGAGTATTATTCCGACAGGGAGTCGGTAATAATCCATCCTTAGAGGAAGTAGCCAAAAGGCTTTTTCCTTTGTTTGATCTAGTAAAAGTACTAGTCAAATTAACTCCACAGGTAAAAACCTCAGGAGTAGAGGAGTTGACTAAAGAGTCTTTCTCCTTGGTAAGTACACGATGTGCAAGTTGTGGGGGAATCATTTGTATGTTCTGTGGAAGAGAACCCCCAGCCTGATTCTGAGAAACAGTCAAAGGACTGTATTTGTTAGCATACGCTAACTTCAGTTTAGACTTCTGGTCATACGCTGCCTTTTTATTAACATACGCTGGCTTTGGCTTGGCGTACGCTGCCTGATGTTGGCTTTTGTACGCTGCCTTTGCCGTACGCTGTCCTTTGATTGCCATACGCTCAGAGTCATCAATGGCTAAAGAGCCGACTGCTGTCGTAAGAGTAGAAGGAGGGGAGACTTTAACCTGTCCAGAGATGGTTTTCCTTGGACACACTGACTTGGTTAAAGAATCTATTTTGTCAGCGTGACTAGGAAAAGCCACTGTTGCTGTGTTCAAGGAAGCCAGAGTGTGCTTCGTTGAAGTTGAAGAAGTGTTCTTGTCAACAAATGAATTGACAGAAGCATCTCGGGCTGTTGAAGAAGACTTAGGAACATAGACAGAACATCCTTTCTTCTTGGCAGCAGGAAGAGCGGAGGAAGCAGTTCGGCCCTCATTCGCCTTGAGCATTTCTTCGTAAGCAGATTGGTCGAATTGTACGACCATCGTCTTCTTCATCGAGCCGATCGACGAAGAATCGCATTGAGTTGTTGCTATCTCATTGGAGGAGACAGTTTTCCCCAGCAGAGTCACCAATTTATTTTCCATAAATAAATTCACTTTATTTATTTTGTATCTGAGAAAATTACAACTATAGGAATCTAATCTAGAAGACGATTACTTTATCCCTTGGACGATGCGATGAAGAACACTCGAACTCTGAAGAACTTAGACAGCAACTGGGCAATCTCTCTGTTCTCTCTGACAATGATTGTAGTCTCTTGATGAAGATGAAGAAACTCTTTTTTATAGAGTTCAGGATAACTGTCCTTAAGCATACGCTCAGGTAGTTACTGGACGTGTGCATAACTGCAGGGACGCATGGCAAATTCTGATGGAGACACATTAGCGTGCGGTTGAAAATAGTGGAGCATATTCAGGAGAGATTGATGGCATGACTGCCACGTTGCACAACTTCTGAAGAAGTGGATAACTGAGTGCAGGACACGTGAGAACGTGTGTTGACTGCACGTTGAAAGTCATTCTGGATACAACTGCTGCTATACGCTGCCTTTGAGGAAGAGTCATACGCTAACTTGGACAGCGTAGAACCATATAAAGCTGATACGCTCACAATGAGGAGTCGTATGGAATCTATACGCTCATTTGATTGACAAGGAGTCGTATGAAGTCCATACGCTCACTTGGCTGGCAAGGAGTCATGTGAAGTCCATACGCTCACTTGGCTGGCAAGGAGTCATGTGAAGTCCATACGCTCACTTGGTTGAGTCGTATGTTTGAATAAGTAGACACGTGGCATATTTGAATAAGTAGACACGTGGCCATCATTAATCTTCTTTGATACGCCGTATCTTCCAATAACTGACAAAATCTTCTCGAGCGTCGTGACTACGGATATGATGGCTGACAGACTGTCAAAACTGACAATAATGATGGCCTTTGCATTTATGAAGGCTGCTGAGCTGCCCTCGTAAAAGATAAAACCAACTCTTCGAAAACCAATACGACGGCTAGTTTTTATTGGATAGCTGTCTTTGTACGAAAGACAAAGTGTCAGATTCATCCTTTATTAAATTACATGCTGTGCTGTCATCTCAAGAAATAATAAAATATTCATTGAGCGTATGGCCTTTGGATGAGCGTATGGTCATAGCAGAGCGTATGGCCCTGAGCGTATGGCTTTAACTGAGCGTAAGTCTTTGAGCGTGTGACTTTGATTGAGTCTTATGTCAGCGTGTCATAATTTTCATACTCTACAGGGGGTATCTCGACGGATACGGACTGATTTCGTCGCGCACACACGACGAAACTGAGTTCCGTCAGTTCCCACATGTCGGCAACGTCCATACGCGCCTTTTGATGCATATAGCGCACGACCACGTCGTCCGGTTTGTCGGGACGTACGCCGTATCGGACAAAATTCTAATTTTTTAATATTTTTGAAGCAGTTTTTCACATAAGTTCATTGATCCGTAACTTTCTGCATATTAAATAAAAATTGAGTCTAACAGATGGGTTTTCATCTCGTATATGTTAACTAGGACAGTCTAATTTATTTCTTACAAATTCTTAATATCTGGATTGATATCACCCTTCCAAAGTCAGGGGTTTGGGGGGGTTTTTCGGTTTCGGTTTCGAGAAATTTTCATCTACTTTTCCGAAACTTTTTTGGGATTTCCTATGCATTAGAAATTTTTCTAATTGCTAGGGTTTAGAGATGGGTATGTTGTCTACGCATAGAAGTTGATAGATCGACTTTTCGTCGAACACAAACAAAGATATGGATTTCGAAAGTTGGTACCTGAGTTCTTCGAAAAACAGAGTATTCTCTGTTTCACGGTCGGCTCCGAGCGGTTGACCGGCGATCCGGTCGTCGGTGACGGCGAGCAGGTAGCCGACGTTGAGCGCGGGGGTGTGGGGGAGGTCCTGGAGTCGGAGTTTGGGCTGAGGATGCAGTTGATCGATGGGTTTTTCTTCAAATCACTATTTCCCGACTGCTCTTATAGGGTGTTTAAATCTTCCTATTTTAATCGGATTTAAATCCATAGGGTGCCAGGATTCGATCTAGGTTTAGGTTGATTAGATAGAGATGAATCTAATTACGATTTTGTAAAAATCTCAAATCAAAAGGTGTAACTATGGAGAAGATTGAATTAAACTTCTCTGAGAAGTTCCGCTGTGCTCCGCTCATTTGCGGGTGGGAGCGGGTACTGTTCACAGGAATAGTACCCCCTAACTTTTCTTTTTTTTCTTTTGCATATATATATATATATATATATATATATATATATATATATATATATATATATATATATATATATATATATATATATATATATATATATATATATATATATATAAGTATATAGCTCTACATAATTACAAAAATTCCTAAAAATCCAAAAATATTTTTCTAAAACTATTTAACTAAATATCCTATCTTATTTATATATGTATATAATCATTGCTTGTTACCCATAATATGTAAAATACCCATACTTGGTTTAAAGCTATTTAATTAGTAACAAAATTTTAAATAATAATAAAAATATATGTATACTAAAAAGGAAGAAAATTTTGGAAAGGGGTTTTTACAACGATCGCTCCTACGGGAGCGGGACGTGACAGTAATAACATGTTGATTGACAACCAACTCCATATAACTTTCAATATATGTACTTCATTTTTTCCATGCCAGCCAGCAAATCATAATTAACAAACAATATCTTCTGAAATCACCAACACTACCAATGATTCAAAACAAGTCTAAAAGAATAATGAAATCAATAATATAGTTACATCTCTAAATTTCAACACAGCCAAGAGAGGAATCAAATACATAGGATCATTTAAGCTAATAATAATATAGAGAATCCAAGAATGAACAACAATCCAAATATATAGAAAGCCAATACTCAACAAACCGTTACAACAAAAAAGTGAAGAAAACAGGCCATAAATTGGGGGAAAACCTGATAAAGAGCTACCGGAGGAGAAGGGGGCTACCTGAGGAGGGTGCGAAGAGGAGGAGAGAGAGGAGGACTATCCAAAATAGTCCCAAACACAAACACAAACATAAAGTAGTGCCCTAGAGAGAGAGAGGGGGGCTACCTGAGGAGAAGGCCGGAGGAGGGTGCGAGGAGGAGGAGGCCGGAGGCCGGAGGAGGGTGCGAGCGCCGGAGGAGGGTGCGAGCATCGGAGGAGGGAGAGAGGGAATTTGGGGGGAGGGGGGGGTTCGGGGAATAATAGAAAAGAAACCCTCCTGCACCGTATATGAAACATTTAGCGACGTTCGCATGCGACATCACTAAACGTCGTAGATTATTAATATACGGCGACGTACTATAACAGTCGTCACTACGCGTCACTATATTACAATAATCAGCGACGTGTGTAGCAACGACATTGCGACGCAGATTTCTATTTAATAAATTAATATCGCTATTCGTCGCTAGTAGTCGCCACCAGCGACATCATATTGCTATGTCGCTAAATTCCCAAAAATTAGCGACGTCCTCTCATGGAGTAGCTAAATTCGTCACAATTTTGCCATATTTTGGTAGTGAAGATTATGTGTATCACAAGTTCAGTGGGAGTAGGAATAATTTTTTAGTTTTGTACATTGATTAAAGTATTCAATGCAAACCAGGTGACACCTCTCGTTAAAGAAGACAAATTCGGTCTCAATCAAGTGCCCTAAGGTTAGCCTTAAAATTAAGAAAATACAATAGATTTTTCCTTCATGATCAGTTGTAGGGTGTCTAATGTATGCTCAAGTATGTACACGTCAGGATATTGCGTACATATTAGGATGTTAGGCAGATATTTAAGCATATATGGATGGATCATTAGGTAGCAGCCAAACTACTTCAGTAATTAATAGAGAACAAGTAACTATATGCTCTTTGTAGGAGATCGGATAATTCTGGAGATCATAAGGTATTCCGACTCCAATTTTGTTGGATGCCAACACAGCAGGAGATCAACATCAGATTTTGCTGACTAATGGAGATATATTTTGGATGAGTGACAAACATGCACTCATAATTTCTTCCACCATGGCAGCAAGGTTTATAACATGATGTAGGGCATCTATTCAGGAAATATGGTTACAAAATTTTGTATAAGTTTGTGCCTATAGTACGGTGTTGAAAGACCACATAAAATTATGGTGTGATAATAAATCAGCAGTACTGTATTCTAATAACAACAAGAACTTGTACAATTCAAAGGAAGTTGACATAAAAATTTTAGTTGTGAAGAAAAGAATTCAGAATGGTAAAAGTGTCCATATAGCATATTAGGACAAACTCCATTTTAGTAGATCCGCTCACAAAAGCATTATCACCAAGGGACTTTTATGAGCATACTGCTCATATGGGTGTTATCTTAAGAATATGGTAATACAGTGGGATTTTGTATTTTATGTATTTGGGTGCTATTGGTTTTGGACATATTTATGTATTAAAGTATTTTGGATATTTATCTGGTCAGATATATGGAAAATTTAGTTCATTCTGTTTTCATTATATTAAAGTATTTGATCTCACTAAAGTTAGGGAGGACCAGTTGGAAATAGACATGTATTGATCACTTTATATATGATTTCCATGCTACGTATCCATGATTGATCTATGTCGTTTAGCTATATTGGTATATGTGACCATTGATGGTTTAGTTACGCTATATGTGATGAATGCCGCTTTGATCCTATGTTGATATGGTTAATGGACGAGATTGTCCGGATATACCCTAAGGATTAAGATAGCAATTTATGAGCTCACTAAGGTTAACACAATTATAAGGTTACATATGTGGCCCAATGGGAGATTGTTGGAATTATTCAATAATAGGGGCCACACATGTAAAATTAATTGTGTTGGGCTATCTAAATAATTAAGCCAAACTAAAGTGGTCTATTTGGAAATTGGCGTAAGGGTATAATTTTCATGAAAATAATGTGTAGATACCGGAGATAAATCTAATTTGATGAGGGGCCAAATTAGAAATATCAAAACACACACACACACACACACACACACACACACACACACACACACACACACACACACACACACACACACACACACAGATATATATATATATATATATATATATATATATATATATATATATATTAGGGTTATGGTCCCCAACTTATACGGCCACCAAAAAAGAGGTTCTCTTTTTCTCTTCTGTATTCCCATCACAGAAAGAGATGGACAAAAAATTTGGATTCATCTTTGTCATTAAGGGTCGTAGCAAGTTGGAAGATTGAACCCCATAAAAGGACGACCGCTTCAAGATCCATTAAGCCTAGTAATGGATTCAGGTACGCTTCCGCTATTTAATTTATGTTCTTCATCTCATGAATCAACAGGCATTAATTTCTAACAGTTAGACAATCAAACTGCAGCCTATGGAGAAGCGGGCACTTTGAGTTCATCTCCCATATCTTAGTCTAGTAAAATAGAAGAAAATATTGGGTATAAAATTTTAAATTTATGAAATACATAATATCCATTCCTAGACTATTGATAAACTTTGATGAGAAACAAATAGGTGTTTACGTTCTACGCCTCTTTCATTTCACTGCCAGGAGACATATATTAATAACTAATAATAAAATGTCACATCGACTAGTAGTTTTTCAAAATTTTGAACGAAGCTTAAACCGGCTATAGAATCCAAAACAAATCTTTGATAACAATCTCGAATTATATCATCTCCCAACTGAATTGATCAGCCACTGCCAAACTTAACAAAAAAGAAGATAAAGAAAATAGGTCTCCAAACTCTTAACTATATCCCTTCTTCTTCTTCTTCTTCTTCTTCTTCTTCTTCTTCTCTAGCAGCAATTTATAAGTTAAGTCATTTGATGCACAGAGATCTTGATGAACAAGAGAGGTTGAAATGATGGTTCAACTCCCTCTCAAGCTCCCCACAGAATTCTACATTGCCCATGCCACTTCCAACATGAACAATTACTACGCTCCTCTTTCTCGGTCTTCTACTGATCACCAATCCATCTCTCACAAAACCCCAAGATCATTTAATTTCCTAGTGCTGTCATCCAGTCCCGTGCGCAAAAACAACAGCAGCAGCAGCAGCAACAACAATAGTAAGAAACCCTGGTTCAGACCGCAATGTATTTTCCCTCGGATCCTCGTTCACAAAGTAAGAACGTCGGAATCCGGTCCTCCTTCTTCTTCGTCTTCTTCTTCTTCATCAAAATACAGATTAACTACATGCTTTTACAAGAAGAATACTCCCTGTCGAGGCTCCGGCTCAGCTCCTTATATGAAGCCTACCGACATTCTCGTGTCTGTTTCTAAGCCAAGAGTGAGTCATTCGAGTCTACTGATTCGAGCCTTGGCGAAGTACAGCCTATACTTACCAATGTCTCTAAGACAATAACAAGTGAAGACGATGGTTCGGATCATGAGCCTAGATGGAATTATCTTGAAGATCCATCCGGAGATGATATGTTAGACGACATTGACAGAAAGATGGCAGGTATTTCTATGGAGGAGAGCAATATCCATATCCACATAGAGAGCAACAACAACGACAAAGAGATGATTAAACATGTGGACAGCAACGGAGAGGGAGAGGTTCAAGACGTGGATATAGAAGAGGTATGCAACGGAGATGGAAAGTTTAAACACGACGAGATTAAACTTGTCGATGTTAGCAATGGAGAGTTTGTGCAGGATGCAACCGGACTTTCTGTTAGCAACCGGTGTTGGAGTGGGTGGGGTTCCCAACCTATGTGGAGAAGATCCCGGAGTGCGACGAGTGCCGTCTGTGTGTCAAAGAAGCTCGGGGAGGTGACGAGGCCAGTCGGAGAAGACGAAGAAGCTCGGGAGCTGCCCGAGGAGCTGCTGGATAAAGAGAGCAGGGTTCGGGCCAAACTCTACCCCAGGGGAGAGTTCTGGCCGAACTCTGCCTCCCAGTTCCAGAACTGTTCTGTTGCCAGAACACAGAGTTCTGGCCGAACTCTGTGCCAGGACAGAGTTCTGGCCGAACTCTGTGTATCGGAGCTGAAACGTTTTTCAGGATAATTTAATCATCATTGGATCGTATCCTACGATCCAGGTTTTGCTACGGACTATGGGGTTTATACATGGTTATTCCTAACCCTAATTACAACACAATATTGAAGAACAAGAGAGAGAAAAGAGGCAAGAGTGCCATTACAACTTTGGGAGAGAAGGAGGATTGAAGGCTATTTTCAAAGGAGGATCATTTTTGAGTAATATCTACTCTTTGTCCTTGTTCTTCGTAGCTTTGTAATCATTATTCTTGCTTTTAAGTGTTGTGGGGATCCGATTTAGATCGGGAGAAGTTTGTAGAGGGTGTACTCCTTTATTTTATTAGTGAAGGCTTCTCAGGGTTGGACTCCGATCGTCCTTTGGTTTTTCCCGCAAGGGTTTTCTACGTCAAAAATTCTCTGTGTCTGCGTGGTTTCCTTTGGTGTTTTGGTTCGTGCGTTGTATTGTTCGATTCTCTCGCAGGTACTCTCCAGTTTGGGAAAATATTTTCGCGTTTTTTTTCGAACAAAGTGGTATCAGAGCCAGGTTCTGGAATTCAGAAGGGTGTCAGGAGTTGACAAAAAAACTAGAGAGGAGATATGGACGCGAAGCAGGAGCGCATGGTGAACCTGAACGGCACCAACTATTACTATTAGCGGAGCAAGATAAAAGATTTGCTGTTTGTCAAGAAGCTGCATCTGCCCGTATTTGCATCCGAGAAGCCCAGTGATAACTTTGAAGAGGACTAAAAATTTGAGCATATACAGGTGTACGAATATATCAGGCAGTTCGTTGACGAGAACGTGTACAACTATATTGCCAATATTGAGCACGCAAAGACATTATGGGATAAGCTGGAATCTTTGTACGCGAAGAAGACCGGGGTAAACAAGTTGTTCCTGATCTGGACGATGATGGGTCTGTAGTAAAAAGATAGGGCGTCTATTATAGATCACTTGAGTGATTTCTAGGACGTGGTTGACCAGCTGTCTTCGATGGGAGTCAAGTTCGACGACGAGGTTCAAGGACTATGGCTGCTGTGTACATTGTCACTCATGGGAGACCGTACGAGTATCTATGATCGCTTTTGCTCCAGAGGGCATGGTCAGTCTGGAGTTTGCCAAGAGCGGGGTGCTGAATGAAGAGATGTAGAGACATTCTCAGGGCACTTCATCTACATCCCACTACTCAGATACATTGGTTTCAGAGAGCCGCGGAAGGGGCAAAAGCAGGAGTCCAGGTGGTGGCAGAGACAAGAGCAGAGGAAAGTCCAAGGGTCTTTACGAGGACCCAGAGTGTTACCACTGTGGCAAGAAGGGCCACATCAAGCGAAACTATTTTGCTTGGAAGAGAAAAAAGAAGGGCGACAAGGGGAAGCAAGATGAGAACACTACAGCGGCGGTCTCGATACATGGAGGCGATGTGATCATTGTAGGTGATTAGGTTATCATAAACCTCGCTGCGATGACAATTCATGGATGGTGGACTAAGGAGCTTCGGCACATATATCTCACAACAGGACACTATTTGCCATTTACACGACAGGTGACTGTGGAGTGTTGAAGATGGGCAATAGAGATGTATCGAAGGCGGTTGCCGTTGGAGATGTACATTTGAGAACAAAGACGGGTGCAGTTCTTATTCTCAAAGATGTTCGTCATGTCCCTGATATCCGTTTCAACCTGGTATCGGTTGGAAGGTTGGATAATGTAGCACCCAGTTTCCCAAATGAGGATAATTTTGAAATTTCGTGTTTATAATTATTTTAATAATGATATTTAATTCATGATATGATTTTTGGTGATTTTAAATCATTTTAAAATTATTTAAATCAATGACCTGTGGTTTTGACATTTTGCTAGTGAAACCCTAGAGACTGTTTGACCTAGAGCCTAACCATATGATTATGATATTTTAATATCATTTTTGGCCTAAGGATATTTTTGTATTTGACCTCTTTGAATTATTTTGATATTATTTTATTATTTATGATATTGTTTTGGGGTTATTTGAGTCGGGTTCGAATTTCAACTCAATCCGACTTGAAACGGGGACCCGGGGTAGTTTAACTCTAGTGGGACCCACACACTAGTTAGGCATGGCCCACATGATATTAATTTTAGTCTACATGATAGAAATATTTTAGTTAGAGGTTAGACTAATTATTATGGATAAGATTAGTGTGATTAGAGACTTTAGGATGACTAATTTAGCCCCAACCAATTAGCCCTTTCCTAATACTCATAGAATAGGTTAGTGGGGGCATTTTGGACCTTACCATAATAGGACAAATAGCCCCATATGGCCAGCCACTTTGGGAGAGGATAGGCTCAAGTTCAATTTATTATTCTCATCTACACTCTCTCTTGTTCTTCCCCAAATTTCTAGAGAGCAATCCCTAGCAATTTCTCCACCAAATCCTTCCATTTCGCCACCAAATCTTCTTCTTTTCTTCTCCATTCTAGCCAAGGAGGAAGCTACCCAAGTTTGGGAGAATTCGGAGCTCGTTCGTGTCCTTTTGGAATCTCTACGTGTCGGTGTCGCTCAAGGAAGGCTTTTCTTCGATTCGATCTACCGGAAGGTATAAATCCCTTCTCCTTTTCATTTCCTCATGCATATAGGTCTATTTTGAACCCATAGGAATGACCCTCATGGTTGTATCTCCATTTGTGTCCATTTCGTGTCCATTTGGAGGTCATAGGAGTGTCCTTTGTGTTGTGGTTGTGTCCATGTGGGAAAATCTCAAATTTGGACACACTATGTGTTGTTGTTATGTATGAATAAATTATTACATGTTTAATCTCATATTTTTGTATTGGAGATGTGTTCTATAGTGTCTCATATATATATATTAGCGTAGAGAGTGAGTTCTTGATATATTATGTTATATACTTGTGTTCTTTTGTCTCAAACTACCCAAATCCGTCATGATTTTTATCCACGTTTTTAATTTCAGCCCTAACTTACAGATGTCATAACTTCTAGCTCAAAGCTCGGTTTAATCTTCCGTTTTTTTTAAAGAAGCGAATTGAAGTTAGCTTTCCAAAACATGTATTAATAGGCCTAATTCTTTCTGTAACTTTCTGGAGAATTATTTGAGTGTCAGCTGTACGAAAGACAAACGCGTTCTCGGTGTTTTCGCGATTCTGGGAGTTTTCGGAAACGAAAACGCGATCCCTTTGAAGTTTCAAAAAGCTAACACATAGATCTATAACATACTTTAATCCTAGATTTTAATTCATGCTGAGATGGTACAGTATTGATTAGTAGTAGGAGTTACTATTCGGCATATGCATTTTGTGCACCCTTGTGTGTAATATAATGTTCTATTTGATTTTAACCCATGTTAATGTATATACATTATGTAATTAAATAGAGAATGCAAGCATGAGTAAATGGTTAAATAAATGATGTTTGAGGTGTAAGTATCCTATCTAATATAAGCATGTATAAGTATGGCTTGTAATGAATATGTAGGTTCCATACTATGTAATGTATGGTGCATATAGTAGTGCAAGAGAATAAATGAATGATGAATGAATGCAAGCATGAATGTAATGTAATAATAGATGTAATGTTCTATGTTAACACAAATCCTATATTACCTTATGTACCCCCTTACACTATGTTGACACTATCACACTTGACACATTGTTCACTTACACTTTGACACTCTTTGATATGTATACACTATGTATGCCCATTTAACCCTCACTTGCCCCTTTGCCATGTTCACATACACACACATAGCCTCTTAAACAAGTAATTATGAATATAGTTAACTTAGCTATGTATGTATATTATATATATGTTAGCATATTGTGTTGTAATATATATGAGTTTATATAACCATTTGAAATGCCATGATTATAGACCTAATGTTGAATACCAATATATGCATGTGTATATATGTGTAGACATATATAGCTTAAAGTAATAGATTACCTAGTGTATATCCAATGTGAATTCTTGCCTATTTGAGTATTGAATAATTGCATGCTATATAGAGTTGGGTGTATATTGGCTTGTATAGCCTTGTATTGATGTGTGCTTGCTAGGATAGTCTTGGTTAGGCCTAGTAAGACTTGCTGGGTTAGGACATGACCTAGTTTGACTAGTACAGTTGACCAGAGTTGACCAATGGTTACCTTTGGCCTAGTTTGACCTAGATTCATGTAGAATGCATTGTAGTGCTTTATATTACCCTTCTGGACATGTTGTGACTTGTACTGTTCTGATTAGGAGCCAGACACCACTCCTCAGGCAGTGTTTCATCAGACGTTCAGGATATCAGGCGAGTACATTCTCTGACCGTTTCATACTTGCTAGAATTTATATTCTTGCTCTAGATTTACTTTACTTGTATGCTGACACGTTGGTAACACGGATTGGTACTATATGGATCCCTTCATGAGATGTTATCCCACTCAGGAGCATCAGGAACTTTATGCCTATGCGTTTCACTTACATCATGTATCTTTATGCTTCACTATTCATGCTCGCTCTGTATTCATGTACTCTCATGTTCGCAGAGTCCTCCATGAATCAATTTCACGTGTGCTCTCATTACGGAGACAGTGAAATCTTGAACCTTAACGTAACATGTCTGGATCCTTGTGTATTGGTTAGGGTTGGGGGAGTAGAAATAGCATGTGAATAATTCTAAATAATATAATCTTGAACCACCTCTCATGAATCACCTCTACCTGTTCACATGTCTAGCTTGTACTCTGATTCACTAGTCACTAATAGTTCTCTACCTATAGTAGATATTTTCATTACAGTTATCTCTTTTACTTTATGTACTTTCCTTCAGTTATTCACATATCGTACTCTATTGCATGTTTATTATCTTCTGACATGATATGAACTGCGTGAGATGTATTGTGCTCGCTCCTGTCCTGACTGGACCTGTTGATAAATTTTACAGATAGCTTGGAGGTTGCTTGCTAGCCTAGAGGAGACACATTAGAGGTTATTTAGATAGTTATTTCAGTTGTCTGGAGTTGTATTTATTTTATGGATTACTGTATTTGAGCTTTGAGATGTATTTATGGGTTTGTGTATCTTAGACACTTAGACTTCTATCTGCTGTATCTCTTTTGGATTTCATGTTTTATCTATCTTCCATTATGCTCTACCTTAGATGTGATTGAGTTTACATTCTGCTATGTCACCCCCATTCGGGGAGTATAAACTGCTTAGTATTATTGTTAGATGTTGTGACCTAGGACAGCGTTCTACCGCCGACACTGCGGCGTAGGCTGGACGTACCCACTTTTCGTGCCCTTACTCTAGGGTGCGGGTCATGACACGTTTTTAGTGGTGGCCCATACAGGTCGAGTTTGTGTAGTGGTATTCGAACTAGAGTACCACTACAGCCTGTAGTAGGATTAGGATATATTTTTGAAGATACTCAATCACTGTTAGGATTCCTTAAGAGATTCCTGGGATGACCCTTGAGAATCTCATTTTGAATTCCGATTTAAACTCCTTTTCCTTGTTTTGATTCACCTTTTCCCTTGATTTGAATTTGATTTTGTGGATTCATTGTAGAACTTTGAATCCTGGTATTAGTTAATGATTTTGATAAAATAAATTAGTTGTTGATTTAATTTTGTATTTAGATTAATATTTTTAAATCCAAGGTACTCAATCACACTTAGGATTCTTTGAGAGATTTCTGGGACGACCCCTGAGAAACTCATTTTGAACTTCAATTGGAATTCCTTTTCCTCTTGTTTGGATTCACCCTCATTCCTTGCTATTGAATTTAAGCTTGATGGGTTCCTCTCGTTTGAACCGATGAGAAGGAACATATCTTTATTATTCTTTCTCGCCATTATTTCCTTGCATTCTTATTTACCTCTTATCTTAAACTGTCTTATTATATTAATTACCCATATCTTGTCGTCCCTACCAGATGTACTTCGAAACCCTTAAATCTTCGTATCTTTTGCATGGGGAAGGCTAAGGAAGTGACGTAAATTATGTAGCTCAGAGAAGACATAACTGGTTATTTTATGATGATCTAAAGGAAATCAAATGTGGAGTGTTCCATATGGAAACTTGAGATAGAAATGTGGTAAAGGTCTCGAATAGAATAAAGAGATGTATACTGCCAATCTGGAAACAATTACATTTAGAGAAATTTTAGGGTTATGAGATAGTTTATAGGTGTATTCAAAACTAATGAGGATATCAGAGGTCAACCTAGTTTTGAGAACTTAGAAAATCTTAGTTATTGATTATGGGAAAAACTTTTACTCTGAGGCTATGCAGAAGGTTAATAATGGAAAAGAGAAGTTAATTGTGTTTAATAAGGATATTAAACAAGATGTTGCGAGAAAATGACTAGGGATAGAGAGAGCACAAAGTTATGGAAGTTTAGAGATTGTTGTGAAATATTTTTAGGAGAATAATATTCAAGGGTGTATGTCGAAGAAAATACGGAAGTTGATTTATGATAAAAGATAAGTTTTGTAAGGCCTAGAGATTTAAATTAAATAATACAAGAAGAACAATTTGAACAAGTTCAAGGAATTCGTAAACGGAATTTAGAGGTTTTGGGTCAAATTTAAGACAAGGTGAAAGAACTTGGAAATTTAAATAAATGATTAATGTTGATTCCTAAATGTGAGGGTTGTGCTTCAAGAGTGATGTTTGGAAATTGGGAATTGCCTACGGTAGTCATGGTAAGGGTTTAAGTAAAGGTTAAATTTTCATATGGAGACTGGTGAGGTAAAGATATGATTGGCAAGTTATGACCAGATGAACTTAAGAGTATCAGAAGCAGATGACTAACTCGATCTTCATTATTTTTGTGCATTAATTACCACCTCTTGAACTCCCACTTTCTAATTGAGATCCTTGATGTTCCTTATCGTGACTTTGATATTCGAAATGTAATACTAGCTGTTACCCTCCAACAAATCTTATATGCAAGACCTAGACGAGCTCACCTTCGTGTAGGTATATCATGTCCCACTAAAACCCGTCTTCTTGTACTCTATTTTCTTGATATGATTTTCTGGTCAACTGGCTAAACTATAACCTCTACCATTATACTAAATTTCTTCTTATTTCAATTAGAAATCCAGCCTTGACTCAATTCTTTCGACCCGACATGTGATGGTGTTCTGCTTGTTTCTTTAGATGCTTAACCTTGTACCTTATCTGATTACTTGACCCGTTGGTTAAGAAACTTGGACTATGTAATTTCTTTCATCATTACCACCCTTATATCTTGTGTTGCTAAATTAGCCTTAGTTTTGCAAGCTTATCTATTTTCGAGCTTGGTCATGATATATTTTATTGGGTGTCCACCCACTAACATATTGTCTAATCAGAACCGGTACATGATGGTCTGATCAACCTATTGTACTTTGGTTTGCTTTTTCATGTATCAATCTACGAGAATAGAGACATAGTTAAACTTGACCCTAGAGTCTCATTCGCGACAGCCTTGAAAATTCTTCTTGAAATCTTTTCATCGTCTATGAACCTCGTATTCGTAATCAGTCGAATTAAATTTAATCATGACCTGAACCTCCATCATTGGATGCTCGTGCTCATACTTTGATTTTATTGATTTCCCTTATTGCCCAAATCTCGTTTTATCCCGAAATCGATCAACTTAGATCGTGTCAAGACAAAAATCTATTTGTGATTTGTTGTGCCTAAATTTTTAATTTTTGTCATTTTATGGAATAGTAACCTTTTAATAATTTCTTAGTTGCTTGTTAATGACCAATTTTTATATAGGATGGTAGACAGCCCTACAACCTTGATGATTGTTGTTCCTTTACCTTTCCAATTAGGACACCCTAGATTGTTTGTGTGTTGATACCATAGTACTGTTTTAACCTAGAATGATTAGTGTACCTAGGTAAGACTTCCAACTGCTACGGTATGCCCTAACCTTGTATACTATTCCTTCAAATTGCATGATTTAGATAAAAAAATTTTAGACCTTGATTGTTGGGAAATAGGGACGTCACCCCATTAGTATCAGTTGTAGATATATATGGGTTAGTCCTTGATGTGGGGATGTGTGTCTATAAACATGTAGCTTAGGAGATTTAGGAGAGATTATAGTATCAGCCTTGATAGGATGCACTAGTCTTTTGGTGAGTATAAATGTGTTATGAGAGATAGGGGCCTATATGTCTTAGTAATGCATCGTTCCTATGGTAATAGAATGTATTAATAGATGGTTAATAGGAAGATAATAGTTTGAGCATACCTATAGCCTATGATCAGTTCCTTTTTATCCTTAGTTAAGACCACTTTAAAATAGGTCCAGTCCCTTGGATATATGTTCCAGTCCATATTTTATTGAAGTTCTATTACCGCCGTACAGCAGAGCAGTGTTGGAGGTATTCCTAGATTGACATTATTTAGATGTCCGTTTATTATTCCAGTGTTAGAAAGTGTTACCTTAGATATTGGGTAGGTTAGAGGCTCTAGAAGGAGTACTATCGATCTTAAATTTCGAGGACAAAATTTTTCTAAGGTGGGTAGAGTTGTAGCACCCAGTTTCCCAAATGAGGGTAATTTTAAAATTTTGTGTTTATAATTATTTTAATAATGATATTTAATTCATGATATGATTTTTGGTGATTTTAAATTATTTTAAAATTATTTAAATCAATGACTTGTGGTTTTGACGTTTTGCTAGTGAAACCCTAGAGACTGTTTGACCTAGAGCCTAACCATATGATTATGATATTTTAATATCATTTTTGGCCTAAGGATATTTTTTGCATTTGACCTCTTTGAATTATTTTGATATTATTTTATTATTTATGATATTGTTTTGGGGTTATTTGAGTCGGGTTCGAATTTCAACTCAATCTGACTTGAAAAGGGGACCCGGGGTAGTTTAACTCTAGTGGGACCCACACACTTGTTAGGCATGGCCCACATGATATTAATTTTAGTCCACATGATAGAAATATTTTAGTTAGAGGTTAGACTAATTATTATGGATAAGGTTAGTGTGATTAGAGACTTTAGAATGACTAATTTAGCCCCAACCAATTAGCCCTTTCCTAATAATCATAGAATAGGTAGTGGGGGCATTTTGGACCTTACCATAATAGGACAAATAGCCCCATATGGCCAGCCACTTTGGGAGAGGATAGGCTCAAGTTCATTTCATTATTCTCATCCACACTCTCTCTCTTGTTCTTCCCCAAATTTATAGAGAGCAATCCCTAGCAATTTCTCCACCAAATCCTTCCATTTCGCCACCAAATCTTCTTCTTTTCTTCTCCATTCTAGCCAAGGAGGAAGCTACCCAAGTTTGGGAGAATTCGGAGCTCGTTCGTGTCCTTTTGGAATCTCTACGTGTCGGTGTCGCTCAGGGAAGGCTTTTCTTCGATTCGATCTACCGGGAGGTATAAATCCCTTCTCCTTTTCATTTTCTCATGCATATAGGTCTATTTTGAACCCATAGGAATGACCCTTATGGTTGTATCTCTATTAGTGTCCATTTCGTGTCCATTTGGAGGTCATAGGAGTGTCCTTTGTGTTGTGGTTGTGTTCATGTGGGAAAATTCCAAATTTGGACACACTATGTGTTGTTGTTATGTATGAATAAATTATTACATGTTTAATCTCATATTTTTGTATTGGAGATATGTTCTATAGTGTCTTATATATATATATTAGCGTAGAGAGTGAGTTCTTGATATATTATGTTATATACTTGTGTTCTTTTGTCTCAAACTACCCAAATCCGTCATAATTTTTATTCATGTTTTTAATTTCAGCCCTAACTTAGAAATGTCATAACTTCTAGCTCAAAGCTCGCTTTAATCTTCCGTTTTTTTTAAAAGAAGCGAATTGAAGTTAGCTTTCCAAAACATGTATTAATATGCCTAATTCTTTCTGTAACTTTCTGGAGAATTATTTGAGTGTCAGCTGTACGAAAGACAAACGCGTTCTTGGTGTTTTCGTGATTCCGGGAGTTTTCGGAAACGAAAATGCGATCCATTTGAAGTTTCGAAAAGCTAACACATAGATCTATAACATACTTTAATCCTAGATTTTAATTCATGCTGAGATGGTACAGTATTGATTATTAGTAGGAGTTACTATTCGTTATATGCATTTTGTGCACCCTTGTGTGTAATATAATGTTCTATTTGATTTTAACCCATGTTAATGTATATACATTATGTAATTAAATAGAGAATGCAAGCATGAGTAAATGGTTAAATAAATGATATATGAGGTGTAAGTATCCTACCTAATGTAAGCATGTATAAGTATGGCTTGTAATGAATATGTAGGTTCCATACTATGTAATGTATGGTGCATATAGTAGTACAAGAAAATAAATGAATGATGAATGAATGCAAGCATGAATGTAATGTAATAATAGATGTAATGTTCTATGTTAACACAAATCCTATATTACCTTATGTACCCCCTTACACTATGTTGACACTATCACACTTGACACATTGTTCACTTACACTTTGACACTCTTTGATATGTATACACTATGTATGCCCATTTAACCCTCACTTGCCCCTTTGCCATGTTTACATACACACACATAGCCTCTTAAACAAGTAATTATGAATATAGTTAACTTAGCTATGTATGTATATTATATATATGTTAGCATATTGTGTTGTAATATATATGAGTTTATATAACCATTTGAAATGCCATGATTATAGACCTAATGTTGAATACCAATATATGCATGTGTATATATGTGTAGACATATATAGCTTAAAGTAATAGATTACCTAGTGTATATCCAATGTGAATTCTTGCCTATTTGAGTATTGAATAATTTCATGCTATATAGAGTTGGGTGTATGTTGGCTTGTATAGCCTTGTATGGATGTGTGCTTGCTAGGATAGTCTTGGTTAGGCCTAGTAAGACTTGCTGGGTTAGGACATAACCTAGTTTGACTAGTGCAGTTGACCAGAGTTGACCAAGGGTTGACTTTGGCCTAGTTTGACCTAGATTCATGTAGAATGCATTGTAGTGCTTTATATTACCCTTCTGGACATGTTGTGACTTGTACTGTTCTGATTAGGAGCCAGACACCACTCCTCAGGCAGTATTTCACTCAGACGTTAGGATATCAGGCGAGTACATTCTCTGACCGTTTCATACTTGCTAGAATTTATATTCCTGCTCTAGATTTACTTTACTTGTATGCTGACAGGTTGGTAACACGGATTGGTACTATATAGATCCCTTCATGAGATGTTATCCCCCTCAGGAGCATCAGGAACTTCATGTCTGTGCGTTTCACTTACATCATGTATCTTCATGCTTTACTATTCATGCTCGCTCTGTATTCATGTACTCTCATGTTCGCAGAGTCCCCCATGAATCAATTTTACGTGTGCTCTCATCACGGAGACAGTGAAATCTTGAACCTTAACGTAACATGTCTGGATCCTTGTGTATTGGTTGGGGTTGGGGGAGTAGAAATTGCATGTAAATAATTCCAAATAATATAATCTTGAACCACCTCTCATGAATCACCTCTACCTGTTCACATGTCTAGCTTGTACTCTGATTCACTAGTCACTGATAGTTCTCTACCTATAGTAGATATTTTCATTACAGTTATCTCTTTTACTTCATGTACTTTCCTTCAGTTATTCACATATCGTACTCTATTGCATGTTTATTATCTTCTGACATGATATGAACTGCGTGAGATGTATTGTGCTCGCTCCTGTCCTGACTGGACCTGTTGATAAATTTTACAGATAGCTTGGAGGTTGCCTGCTAGCCTAGAGGAGACACATTAGAGGTTGTTTAGATAGTTATTTCAGTTGTCTGGAGTTGTATTTATTTTATGGATTACTGTATTTGAGCTTTGAGATGTATTTATGGGTTTGTGTATCTTAGACACTTAGACTTCTATCTGCTGTATCTCTTTTGGATTTCATGTTTTATCTATCTTCCATTATGCTCTACCTTAGATGTGATTGAGTTTACATTCTGCTATGTCACCCCCATTCGGGGAGTATAAACTGCTTAGCATTATTGTTAAATATTATGACCTAGGACAGCGTTCTACCGCCGACACTGCGGCGTAGGCTGGACGTACCCATTTTTCGTGCCCTTACTCTAGGGTGCGGGTCGTGAGAGATAATGAGGGATTCTTCAGTCTCTTCGGGAATAGTCAGTTAAAGCTTTCCAGAGGTTCGATGGTGATTGTCAGAGGAAGCAAGAAGTCCGATCTCTACTATATGAAGGGGTGCACACAGGGGGCACAGGAGGTGAACGTAGTCAGTGATGCATTTACCGAGTTATAGCACAGGTGGCTCGGCCATATCAGCGAGAAGGGGATGAGCTACTTGGTGAATAGGAAGGTGATTCTAGAGCTCAAGTCTATAAAGTTGGAGAAGTGGACGCACAGATTAGTTGGGAAGCAAAATAGGGTGTCTTTCTAAAGTGACCCAAGTTCGAGGAAGCCAGTGTTGCTCGAGTTGATTCACTCGGATGTCTACGGTCCTAAGAAGGTAAAATCTATTGGTTGTGCTTCTTACTTTATAACTTTTATTGATGACTGTTTTAGGAAGGTTTGGGTCTATGTCTTAAAGACCAAGTATCAGGTGCTACCTACTTTCAAAGAGTTTCAGGCCTCTATTGAAAGAGAGACGGACAAGAAATTATTGTGTGTTCGGTCCGACAACGGCGGCAAATACATCGGTCCCTTTGATGCTTATTGCAGAGAGCAGGAGATATGACACCAGAAGACTCCGCCCAAGACACCTCAGCTCAATGGTGTAGCGGAGCGCATGAACAGAACACTGATGGAGAGGGTGCAGTATTTGCTGTCAGAAGCAAACTTGTAGGGCAGTTTTTGGGGTGAGGCTCTTCTCACAGCTGCTTATGTTATTAATTTATCTTCTAGTGCTCCTTTATAGGGTAATGTGCCTGATAAAGTATGGTATGGCAAAGAGCCGTCATACAATCACCTGCGAGTGTTTGGCTGTAAGACCTTCGTGCATGTACCGAAGGACGAGAGGTCCAAACTTGAGCCGAAGACGAGGCGATGCGTCTTTGTCGGCCACGGTCGGGATAAGTTTGGCTATAGACTCTACGACCCGGTAGAAAAAAAGCTCTACAGAAGCAGAGACGTGGTTCGTCGAGGATCAGACCATGACCAACACTCAGGATTTCGAGATGCCTTCTGAGGCTGAGAAATTGCCTGAGTTATAGTCATTTTGCTTCGAGCAGTTTCCAGAGGACATCGCAGAGGATCCAATTATGGGAAGCCAGTACATGGAGTTTCTCCCAACCTTGATCATCAGCCTACTGATGGTGGTCAGGGTGTCTCTCAGGAGGATGAGCATGTCGGAGAGGCAGTTCCTGAAGAGGAGGAGGCTGTTGGTATACAGCAGTGGCTCCACTGAGAAGGAGCGACAGAGAGCATCGGCCATCTACGAGATACTCACCGGGTGAGTATGTGCTACTGACTGACGGAAAAAAGCCTAAAAGTTTTGCAGAGGCTATGGAAGACGAACACAGGCAGGAGTGGATGGAGGCTATGCAGGAGGAGATGAGTTTCTTACACGCCAATTCTACTTATGAGCTGGTGGGGTTGCCAAAGGGCAAGAAGGCTTTGAAGAGTCGATGGGTGTTTAGAGTGAAGCAGATGGATGATGCTACTCGCCCTCGATACAAAACGAGGCTGGTAGTGAAAGGCTACGGTCAGCAAAAGGCGTAGATTATGATGAGATCTTTTCGCCTGTCATCAAGCATTCGTCTATTCGGGTGGTGTTAGCATTAATAGCCAGTCTCGACTTGGAGGTTGAGCAGATGGATGTGAAGACGATATTCCTCTATGGTGATCTTGAGGAGGAGTTATACATGGAGCAGCCAAAGAGATTCTGTGAGAAAGGCAAGTCATATTTGGTCTGCCGGTTGAGGAAGAGCTTGTATGGTCTGAAGCAGGCTCCAAGGCAGTAGTACAGGAAGTTTGAGTCATTTATGGGGGAGCATGGTTATGCACGAATAACGTCAGATCACTATATATTTGTGAGATATTTTTTGAGGATGATTTCATCATTTTATTGCTCTATGTAGATGATATGCTATTAGTGGGTCGAAATACCACTAGAATAGCGGAGTTGAAGCGCCAACTGGGCGCGGCCTTCTCTATGAAGGATTTAGGCACAGTGTAGACTATTTTTGGGATAGAGATCAGCCGAAATAGAGATTCTAAGCTGCTACATTTGTCCCATACCGGGTACTTCAGCGTTTCGGTATGGACGGGTCGAAAAAAGTGAGTTTCCCCTTGCGGTCTACTTTAAGTTCACTGAGAAACAGTGTCCATCTACCGAGGACGAAAAAGAAGATATGGAGCAGGTTCCATATGATTCAGCTGTGGAGAGCTTATGTATGCTATGGTGTGTACGAGGCCATACATCGCTCATGCAGTTGGCACTATTAGCAGGTATCTTTCAAATCCTGGAATGATACATTGGAGTGCGGTCAAGTGGATTCTACGATACCTTTAGGGTACTGTCGATTGGAGACCATCTTTTGGTGGTGACGAGTCGAAGCTGGTTGGGTATATCGACGTTGATATGGCTGAAGATGTAGACACGAGACGATCGACTTCGGGCTATGTGATGATGTTTGTCGGAGGAGCGGTATCGTGGCAGTCGCGGTTACAGAAGTATGTTGTCTTATCGACGACGGAGGCGGAATACATTACGACGACGGAGGCTTGCAAGGAGCTGCTGTGGATGAAGAAACTGTTACAGGAAATGGGGCTGAAGCAAGAGCAGTATACTTTGCTTTGCGACAGTCAGAGTGCTATTCACCTTGTGAAGAACCAGACATTTCATAGTCAGTCCAAGGACATCGAAACTCGGTATCATTAGATATGGGATGTGGTTGAGAAGAAGGACGCGGCGCTTGAGAAGGTTCATACCTGATGACAATGGAGCGGACATGCTCACGAAGGTTCTACCGGAGGGAAAGTTTGAGTACTGTAGGCAGATCGTTGGGATGACGACCTCCTCCACCTAGTTGTAAAGGGGAGATTTGTTGGAGTGGGTGGGGTTCCCAACCTATGTCGAGAAGACCCCAGAGTGCGACGAGCGTCATCTGTGTGTCAGAGAAGCTCGGGAAGGTGACGAGGCCAGTCGGAGAAGACGAAGAAGCTCGGGAGCTGCCCGAGGAGCTGCTGGAGAGAGGGGGCAGAGTTCAGGTCGAACTCTGCCTCCCAGTTCCAGAACTGTTCTGTTGCCAGAATACAGAGTTCTGGCCGAACTCTGTGCCAGGACAGAGTTCTGGCCGAACTCTGTGTGTCGGGGCTGAAGCATTTTTAGGATAATTTAATCACCATTGGATCGTATCCTATGGTCCAGGTTTTGCTGCGGATTAGAAGATTTATACATGGTTATTCCTAACCCTAATCACAACACAATATTGAAGAACAAGAGAGAGAAAAGAGGCAAGAGTGCCATTGCAACTTTGGAAGAGAAGAAGGAGGATTGAAGGCCATTTTCGAAGGAGGATCGTGTTCGGGTAATATCTACTCATCGTCTTTGTTCTTCGTAGCTTCGTAATCATTATTCTTGCTTCTAAGTGTTGTGGAGATCCGATTTGGATCGAGAGAAGTTTATAGAGGGTGTACTCCTTTATTTCATTAGTGAAGGCTTCTCAGGGTTGGACTTTGATCGTCCCATAGTTTTTTTTCGTAAGGATTTTCCACGTCAAAAATTCTGTGTGTCTGTGTGGTTTGTTTTGGTGTTTTGGTTCGTGCGTTGTATTGCTCGGTTCTCTCGCAGGTACTCTCTAGTTTGGGAAAAAGGTTTTCGTATTTCTTTTCCAACAATAGGGAGGCCTCAAATGAACATGCATTTATTGATATGATGACCAAAGGAGAGATCAAAAATGCAGATAATGATATGGAGAACAACAATACTGATGGTGAGTTCGAGCTTGACATTTTCAAACCTTCTATTATTGATACTAGTAAGAACAATAAGACTTAAGAGGAGAGAGATTGCACTTGGTGGTATAGTTAACAACGGACAGCCCGAAGAACCTCTTGAGGTTAATAGAGAGATTGAGCATGCAATTAGCAATATGGAGGAGTCGAAGAGCAGCAGAATTAGCAATGAGGAGTATTTTGAACTGGATTTTTCCAGTCCTACTATACTTCATGGAAATGTTCTAGAAAACAATAGGATGGACTATATAATTAAGAAAGATGATTATGGAAGCAATCTTGTGGATCAGATGAAAGAGTATAGGCTCAACTCAATCAAGAAACGCATTGAGGTGTCTTCTGCTTTAGGTCATTCTCGTCGTCTTTTTGTTTCTAAAAAGCTCAAGGACAGTACCAAGAGAAGGTTACTAGTTCTATTCAAGCCGCGTAAGCACAAGGCTAAGAAGAAGATCATTGTGCTTACGGATGAAGGAAGCGAGACATTCTGGAGCAAACCTATTTTGAGGGGGAAGCGATGCCATGAATTACCTGTCGAAGAATTCCTTTACAGTAACAATATTGGAATAGCTTGAGCATTTGGTGGTGGTGGCAGCGGAGGCGACGTTGGAGTTTTGGTTTAAGGCAGTTGACCGGTTCACCTTCTCATGAACTTGCAAAACTGCCTCCAATTTCAGTGTTTTACTGCAACAGGTAATAAGCCATTCTTTATAGTCCTGCATAGGAAAGGAGCTTAATTTGTTTTTTTTTTATGAATTCTGGTTATTTTTCCCTGTTAGCAAGTACTGCTCATTTCTTGCTTTAGTTCCCTTTTTTTGGAGTTTTCAATCTGTCAAATAAGGGTTACTTTCCCTGTTTAACATGTAAAGATTGTTCAGATTTGCTTTTATCAATCTTTCGCTATTATGTGAAGAGCTACAATAAAGTGTCATGATCTCCAGATTATTTGAGTTACTATTTCTTAAACTTTATTTGTTATTTTTTGGGTTTTATATTCTTCATTTGCTTGTATATAAATGAAAATGCACTTAAGTGTTCATAACAAATATTACCTTGTGTTCTCTAATTAATAGATTGTATATGCCAATTTATTTAACTAGATTCCGTCGTTTTAACATAGAATATATGAAATTTTAATAGGAAAATGATTGCATACAACTACACAGACATTAAGACAACATCTTCCATATGTATTTCAGAAATCACCATGAAAAACATAACTATGTATGACTATATATAATGCATTTTTGAATGCCTTCATCAGCATGAGTACTATGATATGCCTAAAGCATATCTATTTATTTTTGGGAGTAAATATGTGCCTTACTATAGTAACTATCAAGGAACTTGTTGATGCTAAATTAATAGTTCTGAAGTTACTTGAGTGAGTGCGACAATAAAATTTGTTATTTTTATCCTAGAAGATGCATGTTTGAGTCACGGAAATAGTCACTTCACTTATATATAGAGGTAAAGTTGCGCACATCTTGATCCTTCCTAGATCCTACGTAAGCGGAAGCTTCATGATACCATGACGACCTTTAAGAACTTCATTTTACCTTCCTCTATAAGTGCTCATCTATCTTACATTTCTTCTCGATTATGTCATAGTTAATTTAAGAGGTTGGGTGTTTAAAATGAATAGTATCTTTAGGGCCAACTCCGCTTCATGGTTTCAATTTTAATTTCAGTTGTATTATCTTACTTCTTCATCTAGGTTATCTTTAGTCTAGAGAAACTTGGTTGTATCAACTGCATATCTAATAAATAATTGTTGACCATTCATGCTCACAGATTCATAGCTAAGGAATTTGACTCCAATATATGATCGACACATTGGGTCGATAACCGGTCATAAAAACTTTGCAACTCCATTGATTAGCCCATCTCATTCAGGATGTCATCATTAAAACTTGATGAAGCCCATGTATTTTGGGTTGTATCCTAATAACAACATACAATAACTTTTGGTACTAGTTGAGGTCAACTGGACGTCGAACGACCAAAATTAGGATTGAAAGGTGGGTAGGTTGCTAGAAAAATTGGATACAAATGGAGCTAAGGGGAGTATTTATACTTGGTTTAATCATACGAGTCTATATGCTCGTTGTCGGAATAGATGTTATGAAGAAGTGACGATTGTGAAAGAGCATCCGACTACGCTTACGGATTTTGTACATGATTACAACATGTGTGCATCGCAAGGTGAACTTTATGTGAAAAGACAGTCTGCTTTTGTTGTGGATGTTCCTACGGATATTGCTACGAATGTTGCCACGTACGACGATGTAGACTGTTGAATATGAAACCACAACTTGGCACGAGATATGGTGATTATTGCGGTAGGCCTAATCTTAATCTAGATGATCTGAATCCTGAGGCAGAGAAGTTCTATGATATGTTCAAGGATTAAGATACTCCTATGTACCCTGATCGTGAGACTTATTCTGTATTGTCGGTAGTGATGCATTTGTTGAATATAAATTTTGATTTCAACTTGTCGCAAGCTTGCTATGATCGGATCGTACAATTGCTCAAAGTGGTTTTGTCGGATGAACTAAAGAGTTGCCTGAAACTTCTATAAATCGAAGATGATAGTCCGACAGCTCAAACTAGGCACAAAAAGGTAGATTATAGTCGTGACGGATGCATGTTGTATTGTAAGGAGAATAAGGACAAAGAAAGATGCATTTTTTGCTATGTGGATCGTTACAGAAAATAGAAAGTCATCTAGAACAACTAAACGACGTTCGTACAAGTACATGCAGTACTTGTCGATCACGAAGCGGTTGTAGAGGATTCATATCTCCGTAAATACAACAGAACATATGACATGGAATAACACTAGCAAAATACAGCCCTTTGGCGACGGACATTTAGCGACGGATTCTGTCCGTCGCTATTAGCAAACGGACTACCGACAAAGTTCCGACTGATTGCCGTCGAAAAGTTGATAATTTTTTATTTTATTTTAAGGACGAGCAAAGGTCGCCAATTCGTCGTTAAGTCGGCGAAAAAATAGCGACGGATGAAGAATCTGTCGCTATGTCGTCGCTAAGTTGGCAAAAGTTGGCGGGGAATGTTAAAAAAAATTGGCACAAAATTTAACGACCACGTAGCGACGGATATTCCATCAGCCAGCTAGGGTGGTATAGCGACCACGTAGCGACGAAATATATCCGTCGTCCGTCCGTCGCTAAATATCCAGTCCTAACTTAAATTTAGCCGACGGGCAAATTTTCTCTCTCTCCGACTGTAGACTTTCTCTCTCTCTTTCGGTAATCCTCTCTCTCTCTCTCTCCGTGGTCGCGGCGACGGGGGGGCGACGGGGCCGGTGGTGGTGGGGGTGGAGGTGGAGGTCGCAGTGGTAGGGGTGGGGGTCTGGCGGGATTTTGAGTCGGGGCGACGGTGGAAGACGAGGGCCAGTGTTTGTGGGGGTGGGGGTCGTGGTGGTGGGGTGAGGGTCGCTAGAGGGGGTTTCGAGTCGGGGCGGCGGGGGACGGGGGGCGGCTGGTTTCGGGTCGACGGTGGGGATGGCGGTCGGCGGTGGTGGGGATGGGGGTTAGGGGGGTGGGTGGTGGGTGTGTGGGTCACGGTGGTGGAGGTGGGGGTCGCTGGGAGGGTTCGTCAGGTGGGCAGCAGGGGGAGGCAGGGCCGGTGGTGGTGGTGTGTGGGGGGTGGGGGTCGCAATGGTGGGGGTGGGGGTCGCTGGAGGGGTTTCGATCGGGGCTGAGGGGCGGCTGGGGACGGTGGTGGTTGGGGTGGGGGTCGCGGTGGTGGGGGTGAGGGTCGCTGGGGGTGGGGTTTTAGGTTGGGGAGGTGGGTTTCGGGTCGGCGGTGGGGATGGCGGTCGGCGGTGGGGATGGCGGTCGGCGGTGGTGGGGGTGGGGGTTGGAGTGGGGGTCGCGGTATTGGGGATTTTCCCTTAGTATATAAATTAGTATATAAATCCCTTAGAATATAAATTGGTTTTATATATTATGAATACCGTCGACCCCCCCTACACACACACACCGAAATCCCTTAGTATAAATTAGTATATATATATAAACTTAGTATCAAGGTTCAAAGTATCGGTATCGGAATTGGTATCAGATTATTCCTATGAGTATTGGTATCGACGATATCGGTAGTATCGGCAGTTTCGGATCTGAGTATCGTAGAAGGATATATAAGATATCTTAGTAGTTGCTAGGTAAGTGTTGAAAATTAAATCTACTTATGCCAAGTCTTTTGGGCCTATCAGAGTTATAGATTTTTTCAAAAATCTAGTATAATGCTGATTACCTCAAAAGCTTGCATAAGTAAAAGTGTATAGAGTGTATATTGTTAGCGGAATAGGTATCACCATGAATCTCATGGCTTCTTCTACCAGAGCATAATATAAAACTAAACGTGTGAAGTAGAGCTTCACATTCACAATATTAGAAGGAAAAAATTTGCGATGTGGTGGTAGGGCGAGCCAGAATCCTTGTGATAGGTCATGTTCCCGATCAGAAATATAGTGAAATCATCTTTCCCATTCTTTTCCCCGACCCCACTACGAAGAAAGACGTTCACTTCTTAAAATATCGAATAAAAAGTAGGAAAGTAGAGGGGGTCAGAGAGGGGGCCTTCTTGAGAAGCAGGGAAAGTAGAGCGACAAAGTATCGGTATCAGACTATTTATATGAGTATCGGTATTGATCATTTAGGCGGCGTCTTGGCGGTGTCTAGACGGTAGGCAGACTCTCTCTGCCGTGCACCGCCTACCGCCGTTTAGAACATTGCCGATACTGCGAACCTTGGTATAGAGTGAGTATCCTAGAAGGATATTATAAGATATCTTAGTAGTAGGTAGGTAAGTGTTGAAAATTAAATTTACTTACGCCAAGTCTTTTGGGCCTATCAGAGTTATAGATTTTTTCGGAAATCTAGTATAATGTTGATTACCTCAAAAGGCTTGCATAAGTAAGAGTGTGTAGAGTGTATATCGTAGGCGGATGAGTGTATAGAGTGAGCCTCCCTACTCCTTTTCCATTCGGGTCATGAGGCATCCTATTCCGCATCATATGATATAATCTCAACCAAAGCGTGGAAAAGTGTAAAAATATTAATATTAACCAAGGATCCGTATTGGAATCAGTATCACCATAAATCTCATAGATTGTTCTAACAGAGCATAATATAAAACCAAACGTGAAGCAGAGCTTCACATTCAAAATATTAGAAGAAAAAAATTTGATTGGTGGTAGGGCGAGCCAGAATACTTCAAAGGATTCTGGCTCACCCTACCACCAATCGTAAATTTTTTCTTCTAATATTTTGAATGTGAAGCTCTGCTTCACACGTTTGGTTTTATTTATGGTAGAACAAGCCATGAGATTCACGGTGATACGATTCCGATACCGATCCTTGGTTAATATTAATATTTTACACTCTACTCTTTGGTTGAGATGGATATCATATGATACGAATAGGAGGCTAAGAGAGTCGAATGAGAAGAGGGAAGTAGAGGGGGGTCAGAAAGGGGGCCTTCTTGAGAGTAGGGGAAGTAGAGCGACGAAGTAGAGGGGGGCCGGTATCGGACTATATATTTTAATTGCAATTCTGTTTACTTTGTCTTACGATGCAGATTTTTACATCCAATCTGCAATGGATTGTTATTTCGTTGATCATGCCATGTGGTAATTGTCGTAACGTTACGATGAAGTGGTGACTGTGAGAGATCATTGACCCGTAAGGGTTTCGTACGTGATTACGGCCTATGGTCATCGCAAGGTGAACTATATGCAGAAAGACAGGATATGGTGTACGATACGGACTCCTCTATATCCTGGTTATGAGACTCATTCCGTACTGTCAGGCTATGTTGTTAATAGTTTCATGTTTAAGGCAAGACTGCTGAGGGTCATTCACTGTTGGAGGTTGAAGTATCCGAAGAGGAAAACGAAATAGATGAAAGCGAAGATGAGGAGGAAGAGGAGATGAGGATATGGAGGACGTCTAATACTGTCATTTCTATACAACAATGAATCTTCCACATTACACGTATAATTGTCATTTGTTTAATTTCTAATTAATCTCCATGTTCCATCAATCTTACCAGATGGCACCCATGACCCGATGACGTCGCTTGAGAGAGGCACAGATGGATACTGAGGAGGTAGAGCACCTCATGCTGCTGAGGAGGTAGTGCCACCTCCTGCTGCTAAGTCGGTAGTGATATCTACTACTGAGGAGGTAGTGCCACCTTGCTGCTGAGTCGGTAGTGATTCCTAAAGCCGAGATAGCTGTAAGGAGGAGGTGGCACCAGGGCAGTTGCACCGGGAGTTCCAGTCATCCATCTCCTCGGGATATTGATATTGCTGGCATGGATCCTACTTATACGCAGTGGCTGGGGAGGGAGATCTCTCCGCGCGTACGTAGAGGACAAATATATATATATATTATTGTCACGACCCGCACCCGCTTTTCGGACGCAAACTCGTGAGCAAGCCAGCTACGCATCAAGCGACTCCAGCCCGACTCGAATACGTAAACGCTGTCACGGCTAGGGTAAACTGCCAAATCATGGCAAGCAATATATATCTCAAATCCACATAAGTGTACGAAAATGAATGAACACTATGGGTCGTGGTCTGCAGCCCACTAGCATATATATCCGATAAGACTCAAAGAATCTAATAGGAGGCTACAAACTGAATCAAAACATGGTATCTCATGATAATGAAAGGAAGCACGAGAGGATAACAATGTAATATCACTGACAAATACCTGAATCTCACAAGCAAACTGTAATTATCTGAAACCCACAAGTGTCATAATCATCCGCCATCCAGAACTGCTAACTAACTCCACGCAATCACTACCTGAAAAGATCATCAGGTCCTCAGAAGACTAGCAAGATATAAAAATGTCTATCTAGCAGTTTAATCATGCTGATAATATAAATGGGATATAAACAAGAAAGATACTTAACATAGCACGAGACCACGACCAAACTGCTACCAAGTGACTAACGACAAGTGGCTACTGACAGGTGACTATGAACTAGAATACAAGAACAACTACACGTAACTGAACTTTTGATGAACAAGTGAACCGAGATTAATGGAATATTAAACCCTCGGCCCGAGTGGGCTCGCAGGTTTGAACTAATCACTAACCCTCGTTCGAGTGTGGACTCTCTGGTTAGTTTACGGCAAGGCACCCTCGTCCAGAGTGTGGACTCTCTGGTGCAAGTACTACATCCTTGTCCCGAATGTGGACTCTCTGATGCAAGTAAACACGAAAAACACCTTCGTCCCGAGTGTGGGCTCTCTAGTACAAATGGTCAACCCTCGTCCCGAGTGTGGACTCTCGGTGCCAATGAACACGGCAAACACCCTCGTCCCGAGTGGACTCTTTGTTGCACAGATCAAGACAACACCCTCGTCCGAGTGGACTCTCTGGTGCCAAGGAAACATAACAAGGATTTAGCAGTTCAATT